>OY757917.1:68890216-68960863 GCA_963585895.1 Sepioteuthis lessoniana | reverse complement strand
AAATGGGCACGGCACCCTGAGTTCAAATCTTTGACGAGGCTGATTGCAATTCAGATTGTGCTATTACCTTAGGGAAAGGCATGAATCTAACTATTCCCCCCCTCCAGCTATGAGTAAATAGTCGGGCAAACTGGTTTTGGAAAAGGAAAAGACAGTATTCAAACCTGTTAAACTGCGCTTAAAAATTTAACATTATTTCACATGTTGCTTGTGCTTAGGGGTTAGTAAATACACACATCTCAGTACAGTAATTTGTTCTATCTATGAATATTGGTGATAGAATATTTATATCTCATTTAATATATATATATATATATATATATATATATATATATTCACGTAATGAGTATTTGGGGTGCAGATTTCTTGCTGGCATATTTTGTTGAAAATGAGCTGACAGTGATTTGCTGTTAAGCTTTTTATTCGTCTTCACCAGTGGGTGTAGGTAGTCTAGAATTATAGATTTCTTGAGCAGAAAAAATCTTGAACTCAAAAATACAGGAGTATCCATGCCCTTGACAATGATCAAAGATGGGAATATAGCCGTACTTTGGTTACACCAAGAGAGAATTTGAATCGCAGTTTCCACATCTAGTTGGCCAACAAGACTAGTTAAAGGCTAAACACCAAACCCTAATCTGTTTTTTTTAACAAATTATACTAACAATATATATATATATATATATATATATATATACACAAGGGTCATTTTAATAAGTAGACTGTTTTTGAAAAGAGCTAAATAATTTTTTTCTGAACTATTTTCCATAAATATAAACTCGGTCAAAGCTTTTTAGCAATCACTTTTTAATCACGCAAAAATATTTGTTTTGAGGCTATTCAAAATGATGGCAAATCAGAGTACAAATGTCTCTCATAACTTTTTGTTGACATGCGAAATTTACAAAAGAATGTGTGATGTTTACGGAGAAGCATGATTCAGTCAAAATAATGCTTACAAGTGGGCTAAACATGGGTTTGCCACTACGAACCCGAGTCGAAAAGACAATCCCTTCATAAGAAGCAGATTGACTACCTAGTAAAGAAAAAGTTCGTGGCGCGGCGGTTTTTCAAGAAAGTGATGCTGACAGTCTTGTGGTACATGACAATACAGATCTCTCTCGATTTCTTTAAAAAGCTGCAACTTTTAACAATACTTCAAATCCTTCGGTAATATTTACGTTATTTACTGAATGACCTTCGTATTTATAAAGATCAATATAAGTTCGTAGGTTTAGAAAAGTTGTACACCCTATGACAACAACCACGATAAAAGGAAGGGGTGTCCTCGTGGTGCAATGGTTAAAACGTCAGACTACGGAATTGTTGTAAGCGAGTTCGAACTCTGGTCGCACTATTGCGTTCACTTTTGGACAAATGCTCTTTGGAAAGGTATGAACCGCTTATTCTCCTAGCTATGGGTTAAATAGCATCATTGTTGTTCTTCTAGAAGGATGGCTTTGGCATTAAATAACCTACAAAAGTTGATATGCCATTAAACAAAGAACCCGTAAGCATGTAAAGTCAATCTTTTAAGTAATGAGTCTACCTTTTGTAACCAACTTTATTACGGGCCATTAGTAGAGTATTCACCAATAGTCGAGGAGACCAGCGTTCAATCTCAGGTCGAGTCATACCAAAGACTTAAAAAATGGTACTTGCTGCCTTGCTTAACACTCAGTATTATAAGGTAAGGATCAAGGGTAAAGTGGAGCAATCCAGCAAACGGAGGAGCACCTTCTCCTACACGTCGGTGTGGTAGCTATTGAAAAGGAAAACTTTGAGTCACCCCCCCCCCCGACAAAAGTCGCCAACTTTACTGACTTTTACTGAATGACCTTCGTATTTATAAAGATCAATATAAGTTCGTAGGTTTAGAAAAGTTATCTTCGTCGCAAGAGTTCCTTTGAGAAGGCACACACTGTTGAAGATATTATTCCCAATCTTGGAATCAGTGCTGGAACAATGTTCTCACCAGTTTTTAAATAGCAATCATAGAGTTAAGTTTTGATTATTGGGAGATCGGAAGTAATCACAATTACTCGGATATGATGAATTAAAGTGATTGCAATTCCGCAGAAATTTTCTTTCGGGGCAAAAACTTGTTCTCAGAGCGTGTGTCTAGAAAGTAATGAGACTATTTTTTTTCCTCATGTTGATCAGTTTTTCTATGTTAATTCATCCACAATCATTTCAACACTTATTTATGGGTGATAAGTCTATCTATCTATCAATCTATCTATCTGTTTTATGGGTGTACTTATTTATGGGTGATACTATAAATTCATCTATTTTTGTGAATGCACTGACTTAAAGGCTATAATCTATCAATCAATCTCTCTCTCTCTATGTTTTTACTACGATTCCGTATTCCATCGCTTTAACCATTACACCACGAGGACACCCCTCTATCTCTCTATCCATCTATTTATTTCTTGCGTTTACTAATCTATCTATCTATCTTTTTTGTGGATGTACTTATTTATGCACGATATTCTACATCTATCAATCTGTCTTTATGGGTGTTCTTATTTTTGGGCGATAATCTATCTATCTATATATATCAATATATTACGTATATATCTATTTATGGACGATAGCACATATAAACTCACTTTTTTGTTTTGTTTTGATTGCAGTGTTTAATGGCATATCAAGCTTCGTAAGTTATTCAATGACAGGTTCATCGTAGTAATACTATCTAATTCGAAACCGTGGGTGTCCTCGTGGTGTAATGGTTAAAGCGATGGACTGCGGAATCGTAGTACGCGAGTTCGTACTCCAGTCGCGCAATTACGTTCACTTTCGGGCAAATACCCTTGGGAAAGGTATGAGCCCCCTTATCCTCCCAGCTATGGGTTAAATAGTACCACTATAGTTCTTCTAGGAGAATGGCTTCGGCATTAAATAACCAAAAAGAGTTGATATGCCATTAAACAAAGAAACCAAACCAAACTAATTAGTAACCGAAAGAAGGAAGGGTTTTATACCTTTCCCAAGAGTATGTCCGAAAATGAACGCATTGGCACGACTGGAGCTCGAACTCGCTTACTTCGATGTCAAAATCCAGCACGTTAGCCAATACGCTACGGGAACTCCCCACCCAAGTAAAATTTTAGAACTACCTGCCTAGAAGGCACCACGATTAATAAAAGATGAAATATTTCGTTTGCTAAAAATCTCCCTTCATGCTAACAGGCTTCTTATCATTGGCAGCCACTTTATCTAAATATTCCTGTAATTAGTGAGTAGCATTAAACTCAGTTCAGACATCTTTAGTAAGACAGTCTAAGGTTTGACGAAATCCAACATGCTAAGCTTAGGTTATTTTCCTTGTTTTCATTTAGTAGGCTGTGATGAGATTCTCTACCACTGCATATGGTGTTGAGAGAAACGTGATTCTCGTCATGTTCCTGCTTGAAAATCTTATCAGAGATAAAACCTGCGCGTTTGACGTCAGGACAATTCGCACAGGTCCAAAATTTCTTGCTTCTGTTAATTAAAAGCACTTATCTAACAAGCGAAACAGGAAAGAATTCGGAGGGATTTATATAGCATGCAATGGGGAAATTATCGTCATTTTAAATTATTGATTTCGCGCTTTATTTGTTTCTAGTTTTGTCTACAATACAGCAAACTAGAGTCAGTGGGGTATTGTCAACTAGGAGAGCAGCAACATGACACAATTCACTTCTTCCTAAATATGGAAACGGCATTCTGTAGTTTGGAATTCACGAAGATACGAAGATTTCTAAGTGTTTGGGAGCTATTCTGAAGACAAATTCTTGCCCAGTCGGCTGGGGCGGTAGAATACCCATAAATACATAGGTGCAACGTCAAAAACAATTCTATCCCCCAAAATTCAGTTTAGCATAAGTACACTGTTTTTTGACATTGAAACTGTGTACTATGGATTTGGCTTTAATAACCTACGATGGTTGATGTGCCATATAACCAAACCAAACCTAACCAAACCAAACCTAACTAAACGTAACCAAACAAAGACCCCACCCCAGTCCATGCGTGCATTCATCTTCAAATGCAATACAGAAGGCTGAATTGTTTAGAACAGAACTGTTTTGACATTTAACTGTGTATAATCAAAAAATTATACTTATACTAAACTGATTTGTTTGAAATAGTACTGTTTATAAAAATGGATTTGGCTTTAATAACCTACGACGGTTGATGTGCCATATAACCAAACCAAACCTAACCAAACCAAACCTAACCAAACCTAACCGAACAAAGACAGATTCATATTCATATTAATGAACCCCACACCAGTCCATATCGTGATGTTTGTGGTGGTCACCAGCGATGCCTGCATTCATCTTCAAATACAATACGGAAGGCTGAAAGCGTTATGTCCTCGTGGTGTAATGGTTAAAGCGGCGGGCTGTAGTCGTAGTAAGCGAGTTCGCATTCAAGTCACTCTATTGCGGTCAATTTGGGACAATTACAACTACTGTTCTTCTCGAAGGATGGATTTGGTATTAAATAACCTAAGAAGTTTGATATGATTTTACCATAAAAATGCATTAGAAATGATTTTACAATGAAAATGCATGAGAAATGACTTTTAAAATAAAAATGCATAAGAAATAATATAACTATAAAATGCATTAGAAAAGATTTTACAATAAAAATGCAATAGAAATGATTTTGCTATTTTATAGCATAAAAATTCATTAGAAATAATTTTACAAAAAATGCATTAGAAATAATTTTACCATAAAAATGCAATAGAAATGATTTTGCTATTTTATAGCATAAAAATTCATTAGAAATAATTTTACAAAAAATGCATTAGAAATAATTTTACCATAAAAATGCAATAGAAATGATTTTGCTATTTTATAGCATAAAAATTCATTAGAAATAATTTTACAAAAAATGCATTAGAAATAATTTTACCATAAAAATGCAATAGAAATGATTTTGCTATTTTATAGCATAAAAATTCATTAGAAATAATTTTACAAAAAATGCATTAGAAATAATTTTACCATAAAAATGCAATAGAAATGATTTTGCTATAAAAAAGCATTAGAAATGATTTTACAATGAAAATACATGAGAAAGGATTTTACAATGAAAATGCATCCGAAATAATATAACTATAAAATGCATTAGAAATGATTTTACATTAAAAATGCATTAGAAATGATTTTACTGTACAAATGCATTAGAAATGATTTTACAATAAAAATGCATGAGAAATAATATAACTATAAAATGCATTAGAAATGATTTTACAATAAAAATGTATGGGAAATTTGCTGCTACGACACTAACCGTTTGGCAGTGTATTGAGGAAAGACATACAAACTCTTCCTGATTATTCATGTAGATTTAGATATAAAATTAGTTGAAATCAATACTTGTAGTTACATAATTGAGACCATGTTACATGAGGTCTATCGAATTATATTAGTAAATAACCATAAACTCGAATCATATAAAACAGAAAAGAAATAATTATCTGCTGCCATATGTGATACTGATCTCAGGGAAACGAATGTGACATATGAGTCCACATTTTTTATCTGTCTTTCTCCATTTGTTATTTTTCTTTTCTTTTTTTTCTTTTCTTTTTTCTTTTTTCTTTCTCTCTCTTTAGGTCTCACTCTTTGCAACGCTTTTTCAGCAGACATTTTTCTGACTCTTTTTTTTTTTTTTTAACTCTTTTCTTTTCTTTCATCACCCGCTTTCCCTTTCACTATCTAATTCTTCTTTCTTCCTTTTCACTCATTTTAGATTTATTCTTTTATTTGATAATCCTCTATCGAAAACTATCTGCCTTAATAAATCTCACAATAAATTTAAATCAAGCGCTTTTAGGGTTCCCCTAGCGGCCACAGTATCCTAAGCAACCTCAGGTTGGCCCTATTCAACAGTCTGCCCGAGCCGTGAATGCTTTTTAATTCTTTTTAAATTTAGTGACAAGGGCAAATATACAAATGATAGTGACTACGTGACCAAAACATTTCATGGATTACTGAAGGCAAAAGTATAGAGTCGTGTCGAAAGGGACAAACAATAGATGCGAGAAGCTGGCTAAAAAAATGAGAAGGACAAAAGTAAACGTTTTAAATGTAATTATTTTAAAAGTGATAATGAAAAACAATAGTTTTTTCTAATTATAAAAAGTATTTGTTTTGCAATGCAATTTTTTTTTTGTTTCTAATGTATTTTTCATAATTTATATATAGAATGCTGCAGATATGCTTCCTATATTTTAAAATGTCACTTGTGTTTGGTTTGGTTTGATGACATGTCAACCATTTTTGGTTATTTAAAGCCAAATCCATTTTTATACATATTAGCAGTTCTATTTCAAGCTATTCAGTTTAGCATAAGTACAGTTTTTGTTTACACTCAGTAAAATGTAAAAACAGTTATGTTTGTTTGGGTTTTATGGCATATCAACCATTGTTGGTTATTTATGCCAAATCCATTTTTATAAAAATAAACGGCTCTATTTCAAACAATTCAGTTTAGCATAAATGCGTAGTTTAATTACCAAAAACATTTCTATTTCAAGCAATATTGTTGAGTATGAGTACTTAGTTTACTTCTATTTGACGCATAGATAGGACCCTATCAAGTGCTACCACTCCAGGCCAGAGATGACCTGGGAGCTCTGGCAATGAAGGGGTAATCTGCATTCTCCAAAGTTCCAGCATCACTGGAACCTCACCATCAGATTGTTTAGTGTCATATATAGAACACTCGTTGGGTGGGTTTTAATCCCGCCTGGAGAGGTGCAGTCAGAGTATTCTACAGTCCCTGAGTGGTGTTTGTGAACTTAGGCAGAAGCAATGGTAGCTCTATCTAGCTATTATCTTACCATTTTATTTCCAGATATGATCATGGCTTGGACCGGTGCACCCTTGCTTTTGCTGTTGAAACACTTTTTAAGACTAGTGAATCTGTTATTTCTACATTACAACGTGCTCATTCCATGTTACGTCGGACTGATGTTGCTCTGGATTGAATTTTCTACCCATAACAATATGGAGGTGCCCGTGGTGTAATGGTTATCGTCGTAGGAAGTGGACACGGCGACACGAGTTCAAATCCTGGACGAGACTGATTGCATTTCACATAGCACTAATACCCTTGGGAAAGGTATGAATCCTATTATTCTCCCTCCAGCTATGGGTAAATAGTAGGGCAGACTAGTTTCTTCATCCCTGAATTAAAACCTGTTAAACTCTGCTTAAAAAATTGACCTTGTGTCATATCCTGTCCGAGCGGATGAGTTTGGTAAATATGATAACAATATGGATTTTCTTCCTAGAATTGCATCATTTCGACGTAATATGAAATGAGCTGGAAAAGCTCTCTGTGTCGCAAGTTCACTTACACTACTCAGGTGACAGTTTAAAAATGTCGGCTAATTCAGTCAGAGGAAAATTTTAACTCACATTGTTCTTTATTGTAGAATAATAATCTGTGTGAGTTGCATTATAAAAGCATATAAACTATAAAAAAAAAACGCGGGTCAACATTTACAGTTGACAATACTTCATCTAAAAAAATGTGCTTCAAATACAAAATTTCTTTCTCTACACTTGCAGCTTCTAACAGAAAGGTGCTGCTGGAATATGAAGCTGTATTTTGTTTTCTTGGGCAGTCACTATCCACTGTAGTACTACAAAACATGTTGTTACTGGTTTTGAATCCTGAGTTACTCCTAAACTGATTGTTAGTTCAGTCGTCTGGGGCTGTAGAATACACCGACTGCATGTCTGCAGAGGCGGTAAGAACCCCCAATGAGTCGCTCAGTAGGCTGGGGCTGAAAAATACAGCGACAGCATGTCTGAAGGAGGGTAAAACTCTCTAGCAATGAGTAGCCCAGTCTACTGGAGGCTGTAGAATACCCCGACTGCATATCGGTAGAGGGTAAGACCCTCTCCCAAAGAGTAGCCCAGTCGGCTTGGGTTATAGAATCCACTGACAGCATTATCTTCTCAGAGGATTAAGATTCCCATCAGCGAATGTCATGGATATGACAATCTGATATGGCCCTTAACAATCTTGGAGTTCAGAGGAATTTAGAGTACCCCTTCATTGCCATTACAGCCAGGTCCTCTCTGACCCAGGAAAGTTGCACCTTATAGGGCCCAATGGGTCAAATAGAACTGTTGACATTTAAACTGCGCAAGCAAATGACTGATGTTAAATTGAATTGTTAGAAATAGAGCACTTGGCCATTTAACTGTGTGATAAAATGTCCATCTAATGGAGATGTCTGTGGTATATAGCAATATTTTGAACCTTTTAACTGAGTTAAAATGAATGAATGGTGTTGAATAGAATAATTAGTGTTAAATATTAATACTTGTAAACACTTCACTGTGTGCAAACGAACGATAAACATTGAATAGAATTGTTAGTGTTTGATATGAATAACTTAAACCATTTAACTGTGTTGAAAAAGTAGAAATACTAGCGTGCTTATAGATTAGTTTGAACTCATTTAAAAATGAAATTACCAACAAACTATTCACTTACAAATCATAAGTACATCCATTTAAATGCGTGCAAACAAATGACTGACTCATTCAAAAATGTTATTGATAAAATGTGTTTTATAAATCATATATTCAATATATATGTATAAGCAGGATTTGGCATGAAATAACCTACACTGGTTGATATGCCATAAAACGTAACCAAACCAAACCCAAACTGATTGTCTGATCAAGGATTGAAAGCTATTTACCCAAAGCTGTGGGTAGTAGAAACGATTTTTGGCTTTTTCCTAAAAGTATTATCGTGAAGTGAAACAAACATCTCGTCCATTTTTCACTCTATCAGTGGAGCTTTGATTACGCTGAATGTATTTCTGGGAGATGGGTAAGGATATTTATCCGTATCTATCACTAGGCAAGATTTGACGCAAGGTCTTTTTTTTATAGTGGGGATTTTAAGGGAGATGGAGATCAAACACAAGTTTCGACGCGTACCCTGCGAGGCAATGCTGGTCATAGGATCACTAGGTGTAATGTGAAATATGCTAGTCTTTGCTAAGTCTCGCGGCCCGTATACCGAGTGACCTTGCTGGTTATAGATTCTCCAGACCCGGAGATCCAGTGCAGTGTGAATCTATGCTTGTCATTGATACCCCACCCGGCTCTTATGCCAGGCGGCCTAGCCAAAGCCGAGAACCCGCGGAGTAAGCTCCTAATCAAGGTAAAGACCCTCCCCCCAACATAAAATGGAGCATTCTTGGTATGTCACTAAACTTTACTTGATTTTGAATCTTCAAGGTTCGCTCTGATTCAGAATGATAGTGCCTGTTCATAGGTCAAATAGATCTGTTTAAAAATTATTTGTATTTAATTAGAATACTAGATACCATATAACTGTATAAATCACCTGTATTAAGATTAGTCAATTGACGCTCTAATTGTTTACTAAAGATTATTTTTACTAATCACTTGAAACCATATAAGCGTTAAAAATTATGAATATTAAATAGAAATAGTAACTTGAAAACAAATGACTGTATAAAATATTTGTATTTAATTGGAATAGTTGATATCATATAACCATGATATCAATGATATCTTTGCCATTACTGAAAAGTACACCCTGATCTGGAGCAGTAGTACCTGTTAGGTTTGATTTGGTTTAGTTTTATGGTATATCAACCATAGTAGGTTATTTAATGCCAAATCCATTTTTATACATTTTTATTTCAAACAATTCAGTTTAACAAAAGTACGGTGTTTAAATGTTAAAACAGTTCTATTTCAAACAATTCATGGTTTTGTTTCTTTGTTTTGATGGTATATCAACCTTTGTAGGTTATTTAATGCCAAAGCTGTTCTCCTAGAAGAACAGTAGTGGTGCTATTTAACCCATAGCTGGGAGGATAAGGGGGTTCATACCTTTCCCAAGGGTATTTGCCCGAAAGTGAACGCAATAGCGCGACTGGAGTACGAACTCGCGTACTACGATTCCGCAGTCCATCGCTTTAACCATTACACCACGGGGACACCGCCTCAAACAATTCAGTTTAACATAAGTAAACAATTTAGTTCTATTTAACCCATAGATAAGACCCTATCAGGTTCTACCATTTCGGGACAGAGTGGACATGGGAACCATCGCAATAAATAGTTACTCCACATTCCCCAAAGCTAGAGCATTACTGGAGCCTCACCATTAGAGTGTTTAGTATCATATCCAGGAGACTTGTTGGGGGGAGTATTACCCCTCTGCAGAGATAAAGTCGGTTTATTCTGCAACCCCAGCTCTATGGACCATACCTGTAAGTGTCTCATTTAAAGGTAAAATAGATTGGTTTAAATTCGTATTCGATAGAACCATGTACAAAATGTGAATACCCACCCCCCAAAAAAACTCACAAAAAGTCAAATAGTTAAGAACCAACACAAGAATGTAAATATGAGCGTACAACGAACGCAATTACCTAACCTCTTGGCATATAATAGCCCAACATGAGTTGACATGCCGTTAAAATCTATCAATTCAATTTCTTCTACGATAACCTTTCACTTTAAATGCACTATCGTAAAAATAACGACAAATCTGGCGCCGAAAATAATGTCAAAGATTTAAAAGGTTTGATTTGGTTTTTGGCCATCCGATGGGGTTTTTTTTTGAGCTGTGAAAACGCGGCAACTTTTCCTTCAGGGACAAGAAAAGCAACGATGGAAAGAAAGTGTTATACTATACAGGCAAGATGGATGAAGACGATAAAACTGCATATGATTATAATAGACATCAAGACGATAAAACTGCATATGATTATAATAGACATCAAGATGAATGATGGAAAGTTTTTCCCATTATAAAAAGAAAGTATTTCTTTTAGTGAAATAATTTCATTGTATTTTCATAGTATGTATAATAAGTTTCAGTTTCTTTGTTTAATGACATATCAACCTTTGTAGGTTATTTAATGCCAAAGCTGTTCTCCTAGAAGAACAGTAGTGGTACTATTTAACCCATAGCCGGGAGGATAAGGGAGTTCATACATTTTCCAAGGGTATTTGCCTGAAAGTGAACGTAATAGCGCGACTGGAGTACGAACTCACGTACTACGATTCCGCAGTCCACCGCTTTAACCATTACACACCGAGGCCACTCCCGTACGTATAATAGTATTAATAATACTTATTCACTTTAGAGAGTCAAAAGTTTTGGAGAAATTTACTTGATCTGTTTAAATATGATTGGAATTGACCAATAACTGTAAATAGTTTGTATTAAGAATAGTTACTTGAAAGTCTCATTGTTTACGAAAAATTATCATTAGTTACTTGAAACCATATAACTGTTTGCCCAGTCGGCTGCGGTTGTAGTATCACTGACTGCGCCTCTGCATTAAACAATCTGATTGTGAAGTTCCAGTAATGCTGGAGCTTTGGGGAATGCGGAGTACCCCTTCATTGCCATCGCTCCCAGGTCCACTCTGGCCTGGAGTGGTAGCACCTGATAGGATACTATCAATGGGTCAAATAGAACACAACTGTATATTTATGCTAAACTGAATAGCTTGAAATAGAGCTGTTCTTGACTGTGTACTTAGGCTAAACCGAATTGTTTGACGCAGAACTGTTTTTGTATGCTAAACTGAATCGTTTGAAATAGAACCATTTATATGTATAAAACGGATTTGGCATTAATAACTTAGAATAGTTGATGTGCCATAAAACCATATCTAACCCTATAACTGTTTATGAATTATTTATATTAAATAAGGATGTGTCCAAACGAATGACTATTACAAAGGAGAAATAATTTCATGAAACCTGCAGCGTGTATATGTTGTATCGTTGGTTCAATAAAGGTATTCCACAGGAACAAGCCGAAGAGTTGGCAAGTCTATCAGAGAGCGATTAACGCTTTTTCCCCTGAAGTAGTCAGACACCGTCCATTTATATCTTTACCGGTGTCATACTAAAAAGAGTCACTGAGTGTATAGTTCCGGTATAACAGTATATCACGTGACCGAATAACTTCAAGCCGTGGTAGGTTTTCAGCTGTGATTGGTAGTATAGTGGTATTTAGTGCGCTGACATGTTGTGCTTTGCTTCACTCCGTGTGTGATTTGAAATCCGTACCGATGAATGAGCAACGTAGTGTAATTTTGCAACTTATGCTTTCCATAGCTGCCAAAATCTACAATGCCCTACTACGAAACCGCATAGAACCCAAAATCGACAACATACTTAGAAAAAACCAAAATGGCTTCCGAAGAAATAGATCTACGACCTCACAAATACTAACCATCCGCAGAATCCTTGAAGGTGTACGGACAAAGAACCTACAAGCGACATTAATATTTGTCGACTTTACCAAGGCTTTCGACTCCATTCACAGAGGAAAGATGGAACAAATCCTACTAGCGTACGGCATACCTAAAGAAACCGTAGCGGCAATAACGATTCTCTATAGAAACACTAAAGTAAAAGTACGATCACCAGATGGAGACACAGAATACTTCGACATTGTAGCAGGAGTACTACAAGGGGACACGCTGGCTCCGTATCTCTTTATCATTTGTCTAGACTACGTACTTAGAACATCGATTGACAAAATCAAAGAGAATGGCTTCGAACTGACGAAGAAAAGAAGCAGAAGATATCCCGCAACAACAATTACCGACGCCGACTACGCCGATGACATAGCGATACTGGCAAATACACCTGACCAAGCCGAAACACTTCTGCATAGCCTGGAACGAGCAGCAGCAAGCATAGGCCTCCATGTTAATGCACACAAAACGGAATATATGTGCTATAACCAAACGGGGGACATCTCCACTCTAGAAGGAACCCCTCTTAAACTAGTAGACAAATTCACGTACCTAGGAAGCAGCGTCGAATCAACCGAAAAGGACATCGAAACGAGGTTAACGAAAGCATGGACAGCTATCAATAGGCTATCGACTATATGGAAATCAGACCTAACCGATAAAATGAAACGCAGTTTCTTCCAGGCAGCGGTCACATCGATACTGCTATATGGATGCACTACATGGACGCTAACAAAACGGCTCGAGAAGAAACTAGATGGCAATTACACAAGAATGCTGCGTGCAATCCTGAACAAGTCCTGGCAGCGGCACCCCACGAGACACCAACTGTACGGCCACCTGCCCCCTATCACGAAATCTATTCAAGTTAGAAGAACCAGACATGCAGGACATTGCTGGAGAAGCAGAGATGAACTCATAAGAGATGTACTCTTATGGATCCCCACACACGGCCGCGCAAAAGCAGGACGACCAGCACGAACGTACATTCAGCAGCTGTGTGAGGATACAGGATGTTGTCCTGAAGACCTGCCTAGGGCGATGAACGATAGGAAGGAGTGGCGAGAGAGGGTCAGGGATATCCGTGCTGCCAGCACGATATGATGATGATGATGATGCTTTATGAGTTCGAAGTGGATCATAACGCCAGAGAATCAAACCGAAACATTTCTTTTTGTGCCGAAAGGTAAAGGCACGTTTGATCTCAGTACAGGAACCAGATGTTTCAAAGAATTATCGCTCAGGTTGAACAAACCTCGATGAATCGGCCTGGTTGGGTAGACTCTCAAAGAGTAAAAAAATAATCCGGAACTAGTATGAAAAATTCACAAGGACTAAGATAATAGACGAAGATGATAATGATGATGATAATGATGAAGATGGCGGATAAGTAGAGGATGATTTTAAAGAAGATAGAAAAGGTAAATTATAATAATAATAATAATATTGAAGGAAAGTGAAAAGTAGGATAAGTACCTCGACCTTACTAGAGAATTTAAAAAAACTGTGGAACATGAAAGTAACGATTGTGCCAATTGTGATTGGTGCGTTAGGCACAATAACTGAAGGATTCTCAAAAGGCCTGGAGGACTTGGAATTTGGCGGACGGGTAGATACTATCCAAACGACAGCATTGCTAAGAACAGACAGAATCCTGAGACGAGTCCTGGAGATTTGAGGAGACTTGCTGTCACTCAAACTCCAGTGAAAGACCATCAGCTGACACTGATGTGAAAAACTCTAAAGGAGTATAATATTAATAATAATAATAATAAACACCAAATGCGATATGCACAAACTAGAATTCGACACAATGAGACACAAAATTTTCCGGGATTTTGAGATACAAACAGATCACCTAATCCCGGTTAGAATCCAGACCTCGGGATAATTACCAAAAGAAAGAAAAAAAAAAGAAAGAAAAAAAAAAAAAGAGAGAACACGTCGTATAGTGGACTTTGCCGTCCCTGTGGATCACAGAGTGAAAATCTAAGAAAACAAAAAGAGAGACAAGTACTTGGACCCAGCCAGAGAACTAAGAAGTTATGGAGCATGAAAGTAACGGTGATACCAATGGTAATTGGTACACTCGGAACAGTCCTTAAAGGCTTGATAACAGGACTAGAAAAGCTGGAAATTGGGGGACGTGCCGAGATCCTCCAAACTACAGCATTACTAATATCAGCCAGAATACTGAGAAGCGTTATGAAGATCTGACGAGACTTGCTGTCACTCAGACTCCAAAACAAACCAGACAATTTAAAAAACCTGAAAATTGAATGAATAAATATATGATATTTGTAAAAAACGTATTTTATGACGGATAGAAACTCATCGATGATCATTATGTGGGAAATGCCATTGTTGTAATTGTTAGATTGTTCGTCAATGACTTGGTAGACCGGAGTTCAATCCCAGCTCAAGTACCAAAGACTCAAAAAATTGTACTTGATGTCTCCTTGTTTATCACTCTGTATTATCTTATTTACCAACCCCTCCGCACGAACAGGATATGACACAAGGTCAATTTTTAAAGCGGAGTTTGAATTCAGAGTTATCCTTCTCCTAGACTAGTTGCCTCTCCAAGGCTGAAGAAACTAGTCTGCCCTACTATTTACCCATAGCTGGAAGGAGAATAATTGGATTCATACCTTTCCCAAGGGTATTAGTGCTATGTGAAATGCAATCAGTCTCGTCCAGGATTTGAACTCGTGTCGCCGTGTCCATTTCCTACGACGATAACCATTACACCACAGGCACCTCCACTATTATTCAGTATTATAAGGTACGGATCAAGGATAAATTGGAGCAATGCAGTAAAAGGAATAGCTCCCTCCTCTATACCTCGGTGTAGTACCTATTGAAAAGGCAGCCTTCAGGTCGCCCTCGACTACGATTGCTAACATTTTTTTATTATATATTTAACTAATACAAACTATTACTCAGTATACGCAAGTTATTTTATGCCTAGTAGTTAGGGAATCACGTTTATTGTATATTCATATTAACATTTTTTGGTAGAGATTATTTGAACGAAGTTATATATCAATTATTCCCATCGAAAACAAATACTTTTCACGCGATTCTATGATATCAAGTATTCTTGTCTAACACAAATAATTTTAGGGTTTAAACTCATCATTTTAGTGCAATAAGAATCATTTGTTTTCGCACTGTTATATGTTTTCAAATAACTAATAATAATTCTTAGTAAACAATTTTAGCTTCAAAAAACTATTCTTAATAGAAGTAATTCACATTGGTTGGGGCTGTAGAATATACCGACAGTTACTCGGCTGAGAGATTCAACTCCCCCATTCCAACGGGTCCACTTTTTGGCCGTATATATTGACCCGTAATACCCAAGGATGGGATCCGGGAGCCGGGTTATATCTAATGATCCTCGTGGGTTAGTATGCCATTAAACAAAATGACTGAACCAAATAATTTAGTTATCTGACATTTTTATTTGATTATATGTTTGCAAGTATTTGTTTTTATTTGACTATATGGTTTTGATTATTTGTTAATATTTGATTATATGGTTTCGAGTATTTATTTGTATTTAATTATATGGTTTGGATTATTTATCTATATTTGATTATATGGTTTCGAGTATTTATTCTTATTTCATTATATAGTTTCGAGTATTTATTTTTATCTATTTTTGATTATTTATTTGTATTTGATTAAATAGTTTCAAGTATTTATTTTCATTTGATTAAATGGTTTAAAGTATTTTTTATTTTATTTCATATTGTTTTGAGAATTCATTTTCATTTGATTATATGGTTTCGAGTATTTGTTTTTATTTGATTATATGGTTTCAGGTATTTATTTTAATTTGATTATATGGTTTCGAGTATTTATTTTTATTTAATTTTATATTGTTTTGATTATTTATTTTTGTTTGATAATGGTAATTTGTATATAAATAGTTTTACGTTGTCAAGTAACTAACTATAATAATCAGTAAACGATTATAGCTTTAAATAACGATTCTTAATTCAAATGATTTACAGTTATATATCATGTATTCCTATTCTTTCCCTTTGTTCATGTTTCTTGGCATATCAACCATTATAAGTTATTTAACTCCAAATCCTCTTTATACGTATATATCAAATATATATATGATTTGTAAACACACTTTGTAGATAACATTCTTAAAAGAGTCTGAGCTCTCTTTTGCACACAGCTAAACAATTTCAAGTATTGCTATATAATATCAGTCATTTGTTTGACCCAATCAGGTGCTAGGGAGCAATGGCAATGAAGAGGAATTCCATATTCCCCAAATCTTCACGGCTAAAGCCTCGCAATTAGATGGTTTTATATCATATTCAGGACATTCGTTGCGAGGGTCTTACTCCTCTGCAGAGATGCAGCCGGCAAATTCTATAATCTCAGTCGACTGAGCTGTGTATTCTCATTGAATATAAATTATTTTTACACAGTCATATGGATCCAAATATTCTAAACTTATACGGTTTAAAGTAATTATTTCTATCTAATGGTTTGGTTTGGTTTCTTTGTTTAATGGCATATCAACCTTTGTAGGTTATTTAATGCCAAAGCCATTCTCCAAGGAGAACAGTATTGGTACTATTTAACCCATAGCTGGGAGGATTAGGGTTCATACCTTTCCCAAGGGTATTTGCCCGAAAGTGAACGTAATAGCGCGACTGGAGTACGAACTCGCGTACTACGATTCCGCAGTCCATCGCTTTAACCATTACACCGCGAGGACACCCCCTTCTATGTAATGATTGTAATTTGTTAGTACATGCTTATTTTATATGAAGTAACAAATAAAAGTCTTTAGCAAATAATTATTGCTTCAAGTAACTATTTTTAATGCAAAAAATTTATATGATATTAAGTCTTCAATCAAATACTTATAATTTTCGTATTGCCGGGGCTCTAAAGGGTGCAACAGCTTTGAGTCACTGGGTGCCTTTGGTGGTATATTGGTTAACAAGCTAGACTAGCAAACCTACATGAGTGAGTTCGAATCTCATTGGGGGCTTCATTCATATGGCCTTGTGCTACATTTAAGCAAAAAGTTTAGTAAATTACTACTACTCTTGATCAGAGAAGACCGGGGAGTAGTGGCAATGGGGTACTCTATACTCCCCAAACTCTTTACCCTCAGATGCAGTTTTGTGTCCTTCGCCTGATTGTTCTTGGATTTCAGCGAAATCTTTCTGAATGCATTCATTGATTACATTAATATATTACCGCATCATCCTCGAAACATTTAATCCGTAGTGACTGAATACTCAAGATTAAAGAATGCCTTGTTTTCTTGATTTCACTTCCGTAAACGTTTGCAGACGTCATTAACGTATCTGGTCAATGAGAACACAGTCAACATTGCTCAGTTTATAATTCTTTCTTTCTTTTCGTTGTAAACGATAACCACCCCCACCTAAAAAAATGAAAAACCCAAACAAACTAACAAACATCGCCTTTTTCTATTTACAAAGTTTTGGAAATTTAATTTCTCCTAATACGATATTCTTCATGTCACTTTTCTGAGAACATAAAGAAGAAACAACTTATACAAAGTGGCATTAAAATTCAATATATGGTAATTTCATTAGTTATAAGACTGATTTTTATTTTTTAAAGAATAAATATTAGATAATGTAATAATCATGAACGTAGTTATTATATATACAATTATTTTTCGGAACTACGAAACTGCGTCCTAATACAAAAGGTATGTGATCCCTAATACCTCAATCTCTCTAGAGGATAAATGGTTTCATAACTTTTGCTAGTGTTCTTCTACAAAGATCGCTTTGGCATCAAATAACCCTCGAAGGTTGAAATGCCATTAAATAAAGAAAGAAAAAAACGTAGCATAATGCTTAAAGTGCAACATCGTAGAAAGCGGGTTCAAACTCTAGTCGCGCTATTACGTTCACTTTCGGACTAATACTGAACCCTCTTATTCCCCCCGCCATCTATTGGTTAAATTACCGCCCATTGTTCTTGTGAGTAGAGTGATCGCCAGTGGCCCGGGAGGCCGGGTTTTAATCCCAGCTCGAGTCATACTAAAGACTCAAAAATGGTGCTTGATGCGGCCTTGCTTTACACTCATCATTATAAGGTACGGACCAAGGGAAAGGAGTAGCATCCAGGGAAAGGAGTAGCATCCAGGGATAGGAGTAGCATCCAGGGAAAGGAGTAGCATCCAGGGAAAGGAGTAGCATCCAGGGATAGGAGTAGCATCCAGGGAAAGGAGTAGCATCCAGGGAAAGGAGTAGCATCCTCTCTTATACCTCGGTGTAGTAGCTGTTAAAGAAGGAGCCTTCGGGTCTCTCTCAACTACGGTCGCCAACTACTTTTATTGGTTTAATAATATCACTGCGGTTCTTCTATAAGGATCGCTTTGACATTAAATAACCCATGAAAGTTGATATGCTATTAAAGAAAGAAACAAAGGTTTTTCTCTGTATCCACCTGCAGGCAGTGTGTGGAACAAGGTCAAGTTTTAAGCAAAAAAATAGTTTAGTTTATCGTTTTAATGAGTTCAATTTATTGAATCATCTCTCTCTAATTCGCTGACGAAGACAATGTTACCAACAATTTAGCTGCTTAATTACCTCCCCAGGGGATTTCATGATTTCAGTTGATAGTTATTTTGTTGGAGGCATATTTCTTTTCAATTAGGTATACCCAACCGCTTGCTGAAGTCTGTAAGAATTGTCTTTTAACAATAGACCTACATTCATATCTAGGCTTATGCTTTTATTTGTTTTAGAAATGCAAATTACAAGATCATATTAAAATGTTTTCCCCATCAATTGGTTATCCTATGATATTTTTCTGTGCATAGATTCAGAAAAATATGCTGATAATCTAAATTATTTAGTCTACATTATTAAAGGAATATTTTATGACGCCAGAATGTTCAGCTATAAGATAAAAAAAATGTTGCTCGAATGTTATTGGTTTATTTACACAAGTGAACATCTTTGTGTGATTATTCCATAGTTTTTGCAAAGAGTTGTATAATGCAATGCATATGGCATCTTTTGATGCATATGGCATCTTCTGAATACGTTCAAGGTTCAGATTCTCTTCCACTAAGAATTGTAAAGCGTTGTAACCAAAAAGTGACTGTTGTTCCTGTTTGGCATTTATATCAAGGGACAAGGCACCATCCTGATAGTGAATTACCCCTTGAAACAAATAACGGACCGTCGTCCACTATAATACTTTAAAATGCAACATAGACGTAAGCCGGACAGGGAGTACTGAAAAACTTGCATTAGACCTAGAAGAATCAAAAGATACCATATGTAAAGCTTGGGAAATACTCGAAAAATCTGGATGCATCAAAAGATACCATATGCAAAACTTTAAATTAGCTGGGAATATAATAAGAGAAGCCAGAAGTATCAGAAGATACAATCTGCAAAGCATCAAAGCACTAAAAAAGCTTGCAACATGTCTAGGAGAGCTAGAAACATCAGAAGATACCATACGCAAAGCATTAAATAAGCTTGGAAAATATTCATGAGAGCTAGAATTATCAGTAGATACAACTGCAAAGAATCAGAGTATCAAATAAGCTTGGAAGATGTTCAGGAGAGCTAGAAGTTTCAGAAGATACCATTACCAAAGGGTCAAATAAGCTTGGAAAATATCCCAAAGAACTAGAAGTATCAGAAGATACAATATGCAAAGCATTAAATAAGCTTGGAAATATTCAGAACTAGTAGTATCAAAAGATACCATATGCAAAGCATAAAATAAGCTTGGAAAATATTTAGAAGAGCTAGAAGCATTAGAAAATACCGTATGCAAAGCATTAAATAAGCTTGGAAAATATTCCAAAGAACTAGAAGTATCAAAATATACCATGTATGGAGCATTATACAAGCTTGGAAAATATTCAGAACTTGAACCATCAGGAGATACCATATATAGAGAATTAGATAAGCTTAGAAGATATTCAGAAGAGCTTGAGGCATCAGAAGATACCATATATAGAGCATTGAATAAGCTTGGAAAATATTCAGAAGAACTAGAATTATCAAAAGATACCATATGTAGAGCATTAGACAAGCTTGGAAAATATATAGAAGAGCTAGCAGCATCAGAGGATATCATATGCAAAGCACTAAATAAGCTTGTAAAATATTCAGAAGAACTAGACGTATCAAAAGATACTAATGTAGAGCTTTAGATAAGCTTGGAAAATATATAGAAGAGCCAGAAGCATTAGATGATACTATAAGCAAAGCATTAAATAAGCTTGGAATATATTCAGAAGAGCTTGAACTATCAAAAGATACAATATGCAAAGCATAAAATAAGCTTGGAAAATATATAGAAGAGTTAGGATCATAAAAAGATGCGATGTAGAAAGTTAAGCTCAAAAGATATAGTTGATTAAAAAAGGAAGATTCTTTTGATATATTTTCAGATTTACTACGTTAGGCTCCGTTTACCATGAAGTAATAAGTGGGAGGTACCTGGTGAGGACTGAACTCATCAAAGTATGAGTTGCCTGAGAGAAAATTTCCTTTATTGCGCTTTCTATATTTTTTATCTTTTCTTTGTTTTTTATCTGCTATAGACGTTTTTTTTTTGTTTGTTTTTTTTTTGTTTTGTTTTCATTCTTGGTTTTCCGTGCTTCCTTCCATTGATCAGCTTTACTTGTATCTTTCGATTTCTTCTTTCCGTCTGTTTCTTCATTTCTTTTTTCATTTTTTTTTTTGTTTCTCTTTCCTTTTATGTTTTTCTTTGTTTCTCTTTCCGAATATCTTTTCTTTGCTTCTTTGGGTTTTTTTTTGGTTTTTTTTTTCTTCGTTCTATTTTGCTTTTTTTGCTACATTTTTTGTTTGTTTATTTCTTTGTTTCTTTCGTTATGTTTCTTTTTCTACTTTTATTTTTTTGCTTATTACTTTGTTTGTTTGTTTGTTCCTTTGTGTGTTTTCTTCTTTCTTTCTTTCTTTCTTTCTTTCTTTCTTTCTTTCTTTTGTTTTTGTTTATTTACCGTATGCTCTTTTCGTTTGTTTACTTTGTGCTTTTTCTTTTTTTTGTTTCTTCTTTCCTTCTTTTTCCCTTTTTTTCTCTTTTAATTTCTTATTTCTCTTTTTTGCTTTTTACCTGTTTTGCTTATTTGTTTTCTTCTTTTTTGTTTGTTGCTCTTTATCGTTCGTTCTATCTTTTTCTTTCTTTTTCTTCGTTCTTTTGTTTGCGTCTGTTTCTTCCTGCTTTTCTTTTTGTTCGTTTATTGCACCTTTCTTTCTTTCCTTCTTTCTTTCAGTTTATTTTTTTCATCTTCCTTTCGTATGTTTTTTTTTTCAATGTTTCTTTCTGTTTGTCTGTTTCTTACTTTTTCTTTCTTCTTTTTTGTTTCTTTTTTGTTTCTTTCTTTTCATCTTGTTTTTTGCTTTTCTTTCTTTCTTTCGTTTCGTTAGTTTTCTTTTTAAGTTCTTCCAATATTTTTTGTTGCTCTTTCTTTCTTTCTTTCTTTCTTTCTTTCTTTCTTTCTTTCTTTTTTGTTTGTTTATTTGTTTGTTTCTTTCTTTTTTGTTTGTTTGTTTCTTTCTTGTTTGTTTGTTTGTTTGTTTGTTTCTTTCTTTCTTTTCTCGATTTTCCTTTCCTTTTTATATCTTTAAGTTCTTCCAATATTTTTTGCTGCTCTTTCTTTCTTTCTTTCTTTCTTTCTTTCTTTCTTTTTTGTTTGTTTGTTTGTTTGTTTCTTTCTTTCTTTTTTGTTTGTTTGTTTGTTTGTTTGTTTGTTTCTTTTTTCTTTGTTTGTTTGTTTGTTTGTTTCTTTCTTTCTTTCTTTTCTCGATTTTCCTTTCCTTTTTATATCTTTAAGTTCTTCCAATATTTTTTGTTGCTCTTTCTTTCTTTCTTTCTTTCTTTCTTTCTTTTTTGTTTGTTTGTTTGTTTGTTTCTTTCTTTTCTCGATTTTCCTTTCCTTTTTATATCTTCTAATCAGGGTTTGTGTCCCATCTGCTATTATAATTTCCTTACTCCCCAAAATAGGTCAGTTGGTCTGGAAAAAAATCAGGTTATTAGTTTAAAAAAGAAAAAAATTATCTGACGAGGAAAAAAACAATAACTGTTTTCTTTCTTCCTTCCAGACAATATACCCGCACATTTACCCTAACAAACGTCTCTATGGTGTCCCCATAACAAAGACACCCGGCAAACAAAAGGGGCAGCTGTTACGGCCATCGCAGAATTGGCAGGGATACCAAATTGGCCAAGAGAAAAAACAACAACAAAAAACAAAACTGAAAACAAAAAACAATGCGGCTAAGGGAATGGATACAAAGAAGGATATATATATATATATATAGTTAGGGTAGATAGACGAAAAGACCGATAGGTAAATCCATGATTAAGAGTATTTATGGGCTTTGTTATTACAGATATTTTCATTGATCTAAGGAAGGAGAGTTCGTACGTACGCTTATATATATATATATATATATATATGTGTGTGTGTGTGTGTGTGTGTGTGTGTGTGTGTGTGTGGAATTGAAGGCGAGGTGCTCCGAAAATAACCCCACTTCTGGATTTCAACTTATTTGTGTGTATGTGTGTGAGTGTGTTTATGTGTGTGGATGTAAATTGAAAGGGAATCAGGAAGTATGCTCAATTATATATTTCAACAACTTGCGTGCATATATATATATATATATATATATATATATAGTTGGATCATTAAAAAATAATGGGAATTTATTAAAAAGAAGCAAATTAATTCTTTTTTCCCTAAATGTAAACTCTTCATTGTTTAGAGTTGGTTTATTATAAGAATTATTATAATCTCTCAAAAAATATTTGTTTTGAGGTTATTCAAATCAAACAGAGTGCTCCAGGTTTGAGCAGAAGTCTGCCATCAAACTTTTGGGAGACATGAAAAGCAAAACATGTGAAATTCACGGACGAATGTGTCATATTTGCGGAAAGCGTGTTTTAGTGAAAAAAATGTTTACAAATGGATAGTTTATGAGTTGAAACACATTGACTCTCCGGTAAAGAAAAAATTCCGGGTGCAGAGGTCTGTACAGAAAGTAATGTTGACTGTCTTAGAGGACATGAAAAGATCTATTACTATGGATTTTCTTGAAAAATAAATAATGCTTCGTATAGCTTTGTAACGTCTGTTCGTGCTTCAAACTTTTAAAGGAAGTTAATGACCGATTTAAGCGTTCCTTTAGGGTTTTATATTGGCGACTGTTTTTAATTCCTGGATTTGTATCTTTAAATGTCTACTAGGAGCTTATTGTCCGACTCAATCTTTGGCCTCTGCAGATTTTTCTGAACACGATACAGAGAGAAAGAGAGACGGAGAGAGGGAAAGAGAGACAGGGAGAGAGGGAGAGAGAGTCAAGGAAATCTGTGCTTAATCAGGATGATATTCCGTACCCTGGAAGTTATATAACAATGGACGCAACCCCATTCTTTTCCTCAGCAGCGATGACGGCTTGGAACTACGCGTAGTATTTTCATTGGCCCGGTTTATGAAGACGAGTCGATTGAGATACTCCTAATTTCTTGGTTTCACAGCTGTATTGATCTTGAATTGTTGCACACACTAATATCACCGCTGCTGTAGCACATTGCCCATTACCCAACGGAGCTCACATCTACAGGTTGGCCTTTGCAAACGTTCCACCATTGTCGAAGAATACCTATGGGTGTGAGTTGTTTTTCCGTATTAAGTTATTCAATGACACACATCTGCTTTCAGGTCAGACGTCCTTTTGTCAGTCTGTTACTCAGCTGGTGTCTTTAAGAAGGTAAAAATAAAGTGATTGGCAGAAATGTTCAATTGCTACTGCCAACCCACCAACATGTGGTATTGAAGGACAACAGTGAAATAAGTAAGTAAAGTAAAGTTGGCGACTGTAGTCGAGGGTGACCAGAAGGCTCCCTTTTCAATAGCTGCTACACCGAGGTGTAGGGGATGGCGATAATTCTTTCCCAGGATTGCCCCTCTTTACCTTTGATACGTACCTTATAATGCAGAGAGTTAAGCAAGGATGTAGCAAGTACCATTTTTCAAGTCTTTGATTTGACGCGACCTGGGATTGAACCCAGGTCTCCCGGACCATTAGTGGTATAGTGAAATAGTAAGCATTATTTTCCGAGCGATCCACTTAGAACACTCTGACTATTGTTTATCTCTGGCAATAATGCTTAGTTAATTATGTGAAAAAATAGCAGAAAATTCGCTCTATCCAATGATGCTATTTTGTTTCCTCTGTGTATCCCTCTTTATGTCAGTAAGTCCCTATTGTTTTCAAATTGCGCCCTCTTATACCTCAAATGAATAAAAATTTCTAATGAAAATTAAAAAGTAATATTAAGTCGGCGATTACGTTTGAAGACAGTTCGCGGAGACCAAGATAGAAAGAAGAGATGACAAAGAGTTCACATCCGAAATTAGGGAAAAGTCAGACACGTGGTCACAGAAAAATTACCACTAACTTTTCCGGTGTTGAACGGGTTTGGAACCAGGAAGACGCGAAATGGTATTTTCGAATCGATGAAATAATTGCTTAATCATCGGGGGATTAGAAGGGGATCACTAGCCCCTAAATTTAATTCGTTTCTTATCACTGCGCCAGTAACTAACTTACGGTTTGAACCTTTTTTTAAAAATCCCAAACTCTTATATGAGAACGTTTCTTTTGTCTGCCGAGAGATTTCCTGTGATTAAACGATTGATGGCGGTCACACAACCGAGCACAAGGTTCACAGGTAGTGGGAGACGTCTACTTCCATAAGTGTAATAGACCTGGTCGCATAGTACGCTGTGAACATTCTACTCTTCTGCGCTTCCTGGTTAAATCTACATCAACGCTTGGTGATGTTTCCTTTGTCCTGAGATTTCGCAGCTCATATCTTCATGTAGTCTCGTTATATGAGGGATGACGATGAGTGGTGTCCTTTTATCATGACATCCCTAACCATCGTTGATGAATATATATACTCGTGCCAGCCGTGTCAGCTTGAGTTACAGAATATGCCTACTGCACCTCGGCAGAGGGGTATGACCATCCGAATGAGTGTCTTGGTATGACACTAAACTGCATCTGATGGTGAAGTCCAGATCCCGGAGCTTGAGGGAATGTAGAGCATACATTCATTGCCATTACTCCGTGATCCACTCTTACCCAATCATTTCCTATACTTGAAACCAATTAACAGTGTGCAAGCAATTAATTTATAATAAATTAAATTATTTGTATTAGATAACAGTCCTTGAAACCATTTAACTGACTGCAAGCAAATGAATAATGTTGAACAGAATTATTAGTGTTAGATAGTAATATTTGAAATCATTTAGTGTCTTGTGTATGACATCGAACTACATTTGATGTTTAGGCTCCAGTTTGGGAGTTTTGGGAATGTGTAGTCCCCTTTCATTACCATTACTCTCAGGTCCAATCTAACCTGGAATTATAGTCCCATCCATAGGGCAAATAAAATTGTTAAATTTTTTGCTTGGGATTAGTATTATTACTCATTAGAGATTTTCACATCAGCGTAAGCTGATGGTTTTTCACTGGAGATTGATTGACAGCAAGTCTCCTCAAGTCTCCAGGACTCTTCTCAGTATTCTGGCCGTTTTCAATAATGCTGTTGTTTGGATGGTCTCCACTCGGCCGCCAACTTCCAAATTTTTCTGGCCCTTTAATAATCCTTTAGTTACCATGCCAAAAGCACCAATCATAATTGGTATAATTGTCACCTTCATGTTCCATAGTTTTTTCAATTCTCTAGCAAGGTTGAGGTACTTATCTCTCTTTTCACATTCTTTCAGTTTTATTCTGTGGTCTGCTGGGACAGCAAAGTCGACAATTTTGCAGATTTTCTTTTTTTTTTTTGTTGATTATTATAAGGTCTGGTCCTTGGGCCGAGATTAGGTGATCCGTTTGTATATCAAAGTTCCATAGGAGTTTGTGCGTGTCATTTTCTAGGACAGGTGCTGGATTGTGCATATACCATTTGTTGGCATGGTCAAATTTAAATTTCTTGCACATTTCCTCAGGGAATCACCTTGCCCTCTCAGTCGTGTCTAGCCTTGTACTCCTTCTGTGCCAATTTACTGCATTCGCTTATTATGTTATTGATGGTTTCATCTCTGTCACCGCATAGTCTGCAGTAGTGATTTGAATTTGAGACCATTTAAACTGTGTGCAAACAAATGATTAATATGAAATAGAATTATCTTTATTAGATAGCAATGCTTGAAACCATTTAAAAGTATTAGTGTTGGCATTTCTTGAAATCATTTAACTGTGAGCAAGCAAATGAGAACTGGGACGTAAAAAAACGTTACCGACAAACTTTTCACTTACAAATCATATATATATATATATATATAAACAGGATTTGGCACTAAAAAGCACACAGGGGTTGATGTGCCATAAAACACAATCATACAAATTGTAGCATAATTGATCATTTTGATCAAGGCATGCTGATATCATTGATTCTCTTGACTCTTTCTCACCATCTGTTCCTATGGTTTTTCGCTCTTGACGTCATCTTTGCTGCATCCTAATTAGGTAATGTTTCTGCAATCAAAAATTGTTTTATTGTCTGTTATGAACAATACACTATCATTAAACATAAGCGTTGAATAATGAATATTGGCTGAATCTTTTGGATGACATATAGGGTTGATAGTATAAAAAGATTAAGAACGGTTGTCCTATAAGCAGAAATTCTTGGTTGTAAATAAGTGTTATCGACTGCTTAAGGTAAGTTGAAAGCTTAGCTTTCATTGGACGACTTAGAGTCAGGTGATTAAAATTCTAGAAGTTTAGAAGTTAGAGTGGTTCATTTTCTATCTTTGGTCTAACTTGCTCTTGACTTGCGTACAGTCGGTGATATATATATATATATATATATACATATATATTACCGCAAGTCAAAAGCAAGTACAGTCGGTGATATATCTATATAAAACCGACTGTACGCAATTGAACTTGTGTCACATCCTGCTCATGCAAAGAGGTTTATATATATATATATATATATATATATATAAACTTCTTTGCACGGGTTGGGTGTGACACAAGTTAAATTTTTTACTCGAGTAAAGTTGGCTTGAATTCATAGTTTTCCTTCTCCCAGACTGATAGCCATACCAAGGTTAAAGCGCCTAGTCTGCCCTACTATTTATCCATAGGTGGACGGAGAATAATTGGAATCATACCTTTCCCAAGTGTATTAGTGCTATGTAAAATACAATCAGCTTCGTTTATGGTTTGAACTCGCGTCTCCGTGTCCATTTCCTACGACGATAATCATTACACCACGGGCACGTCATGAACGAATAAATGTTAGGTTTTGATGACACTGGTGTGTCCATAAGTAGGATTTCATTGGAGAACGCTGTTTATGAGAAGGTCCTTTGCTCAGTCGGCTGGGGCTGTAGAATACACTGACTGCGTCTTCTGCAGCGGGGTAAGACACCCCTCTTCAACTAGTGTCCTGGATATGATACTAAACAATCTGATGGTGAGGTTCCATTAATGCTGGAGCTTTGAGGAATATAGGGTTATGAGGAATATAGGGTTGTTGTAGGCTAAACTGAATTGTTTGGAATGGAACTGTTTATGTCATTGAAACTGTCTGTATTTACGCAAAACTGAATTGTTTGAAATAGAACTGATTATTTGTATAAAATTGATTTGGCATTAAATAACCTACAAATGTTGATATGTCATGAAACACAGCCAACCAACCAACAACCGCATGTCTTGCTCGCATTACTTGGACGGTTTTTTTTCGATGGGATGTAAATGGCCCTACAGCTGCTGGTTTGTAAGATGCTACTTCCAGGATTTCTTCCAAACAGCATAGAGACCTCTTGTGTAGTTCACATCTACCTTTATCTGTCGAGCGTTTCGTTAGAGTCCAAGTGGTGCAACGATACAGTAGTTCTGTGGAGGTTAACACTCATGTATTTTTTAAAAAAAAAGAAAAGAAAGACATACTAATGAGGTTGTAAAATGCGTCAAATGAGATACAAGGCTACTGAATACTTATGTAAGTGGTAGGACGCCGGAAAGAGTTAAAGTGTTGGTTGTGGGTGGGTAAGTAGAGAGCTAATTTATTGAGGGAGAGAGAACTTTGAGCTTTGGGTAGGTGGGTGGATAGTCTATCTGCTGTTGTTTTATAAGTACAAGGCTGATGCTGATAAAATGTATAATGGTTCCAGATGACAAGTGACACAGCACGTGCCGTCAAAGTTTTTCTTTCTTTCTTTCTTTCTTTCTTTCTTTCTTTCTTTCTTTCCACTTCCTAAAATGAGGAAATGGTATCAGTTCTCAGCGTAAAACTAATACAATCAGTGGCAATTATAAATATAACAACGACCAGCAAAACCGGAAATTGGTCTTTCTCTTATCCTGACATATATAGAAAATCACACACACACACACACACACACACACACACACACACACACACACATATATATATATATATGTGTGTGTGTGTGTGTGTGTGTGCGTGTATGTGTGTGTGTGTGTCCCTATGTGTTAATAATTGGGAAGAGTTTGTCAGTTATTCGAAGGCGGCCAAACGGTTCGAAGTAATACTACCAAATTTGCAATGCTATTCTATAGTAAATCATTTGCGGTGCACTTTTAGAGCAAAATCTTTTCTGAAGCACTTCTACAATATAATGATTCTGAATGCATTTTTATAGTAAAATCGTTTCCAATTCTTTCGTTTTAATAAAATAATTTTCAGAGTATTTTGTTTCATAGTAAAATCATTTCCAATGCATTTTAAAGTAAATCATTCGCAATGCATTTTTATAGTAAATTATTTCAGGTGGATTTTTCTCGCAAAATAATTTCCAGTGCATCTTTATATCTTTTTCTAATCAACTTTTAAAATAATTCTTTTTAATGCATTCTTATTATAGAGTATTTTATGCATTTTTAGAAGTAAATATCTAGCGAATTTCCAGCGGATTTTATATGGAATTCTTTCCAATGGATTTTATGGTAAATTATTTCTAATACATTTTATAGTAAAATAATTTGCAAGCCCCTTTTATAATAAACTCATTTCCAATACATATCATTGTAAAATTATTTTCCATTTAATTTGATAATAAAAATAACCCCTACTGCGTTTTATATAGACAATCGATAATGCATTCTATTGTAAAAATCATTTCCAAATAATTTTTTAAAAGCTATTTCCAATGCATTTTTGTAATAAAATAATTCGTTTTTATAGTAAATATCATCTATATTAATAAATGGGAACTGATTATCTTTTCTCGGAATACGGCTAATCGTTTTGATATAGTTTGAAATGCATTTTAGGAAAAAAACACTTTAAATGTATTTTTATTGTCCAACCATTTACAATTCATTCTTACTGTAAAAACATTTCAAATGCATTTTTATCTTAAAATAAGATCTAACGAATTTTTAAAATAAAATCATTTCTAATAAATTTTTATAGCAAAATAATTTCTAATGAATTTTTAAAGAAAAATCATTTCAGATTAATTTTTCACGTAAAATCATTTATCATTTCCAATTAATTTCCATGACTAAACTTATAGTCCATCGGCTGCAATGAGACGTAAACTCACAAAGTACTATGCAGCTTATTGGCGAAAAACTCGGTAGATATTTACTTCTTAAAATACGTAAATACTTGGTAGTCTTCTCACCAGATGTTTTGCTTTGGCAACTGACAACAGGAAGTCAAATCTATCGACGTGCGAAGTTTCAGATGTCGTATTTCCTGCTCAGATTACATCATAAATCCTATCCTAGAAAATGTCTATATTCGATTGCTTTTGTCCGCTACATTTCAAGATTGAGACATATAAAACCCAATGTATATATATATATATATATATATATATGTGTGTGTGTGTGTGTGTGTGTGTGTGTGTGGTTCGGCAGCGGTCGTTCATTGAAGCATGTTTCATTAAATAATAAAGACAAATTTGGTCTGTATAATTTATTTAAGATGCTTTAAAGTTTTCTGATAAGTGTCTTAGCTTCAAGTTGGAATTGGTAAATGAATTTTCCAAAATTGTCCCGAGCGCTTTCGAACCCTTCATAGGCCATCATCAGGGGTAACTTGCTTGTGTAAGGCAGATTCCCTTTTTAAATAGCGTTCTCTTTTTTAAATACATCGGTTACCCTGTTTTATCCAACTCTGCGTTCCCATATTTTTGTTATGGTATAAACTTTCAAAAACTTTCAAATTCTTTTAAAAACAAACACACCTTTCACAAGCAAGCAAACCCTGATGATGGCCTATAAAGGGTTCTATAGTGCTCGGGACAATTTGGGGAATTTCATCTACCAATTCCAACCTGAAACTAAGTCACTTATCAGAAAATTTGAAAGGAACTTGAATGAATTATACAGAAAAAATTTGTCTTTATTATTTAATGAAATATATATATATATATATATATATATATATATATATATATATATATATATATATATATATATATATATATATATATATATATATATATAATGTAACTCGAAGAAAACTCAAACCTGGTTAAATTGTCATTATAAATTCATTCACTACCATAGATTTACATGAAATTCCTCATATATTCTATCCACAAATAATCCACAACCATTGTCTTCTGATAACAACTGGACATGATATATATATATATATATATATATATATATATATATATATATATATATATGTAAGTAAAGTAAAGTTGGCGACCATAGTCGAGGGTAACCCGAAGGCTCCCTTTTCGATAGCTACTACACCAATGTGTAGGGGAGGGCGCTACTCCTTTCCTGGATTGCTCTACTTTACCCTTGATCCGTACCTTATAATGCTGAGTGCTAAGCAAGGAAGCATCAAGTACCATTTTTTGAGTCTTTGGTATGACTGAACCCAGGTCTCCCTAGGCCAATATATATATATATATATATGTACAGGCTTTTTAAAAAAATTATGTGAAGGGTGTGTCAGAAGAATCGATATGATTTCGTAATCTTATAACTTAACCAATTTTTTTTCAAATGATCTCAAATTTTAAAAGCGTGCGTAGAAACAATTCAAAATTCTATTCTTAGTGTTTAAACGCCTGTTCTTTTCCAGCAAATGACATTTCTATACCTGAAAAAGAAAATGTAAAAGCATTAAACATAGAATTTTGAGTAATTTCTTAATATGCTTTTGAAATCCGAGATCCTTTCAACGAGAATTGGCCAAGTTATTAGATTTCAAAATGATATTACTTTCTTAAACGCCATATATATATATATATATATATATATATATATATATATATATATGCATGTGTGTGTTTAGGTTTATAATATTTTTCTAAGTCATCAAAATTTTTCCCTGCAAAGAAGTTGTTTTTTCTGAGTAATGTTGTTGTTTTGGCGCCGAAGTGATCAAGCATTGTGCTACTTTAACAAAAAAATCTGGTAATTAAAGAAGTCCTACCGTAAATATACCCAAATAGAAAATAAAATTACCACACCCTGAAAAACGAGTGCACTTGAGATGACACTAATCTTCATCCAATGGTGAGGTTCCTGTTCTGGAGCCTTAAGGAATGTGAAGTACTGCCTTGCTCAGTCGATTGGGACTGTAGAATACACCAACTGCTTTTCTGCAGAGGGGTAAGACTCCCCCCCAACTAGTGTCCTGGATATGACACTAAACAATCTGAGTGTGAGGTTCCAGTAGTACTGGCGCTTTTGGGAATGCGGAGTACCCCATCATTGCCATCGCTTCAAGGTCTACTGTGGAGTAGTAGCACCTGATAGGGTCCTATCTATGGGTCAAATAGAACTAAACTGTGTCCGAATGCTAAACTGAATGACTTGAAATACGACTGTTTTGACATTTAAACTGCGTACTTAAGCTAAACTGAAGTGTTTAAAATTGGACTGTTTTGTATGCTAAATTGAATTGTTTGAAATAGAACTGTTTTTGACATTGAAACTGTACTTACACTAAACTGAATATTTTGAAATAGAACAGTTTATAAAAATGGATTTGGCATGCTTGATGTACCATAAAACCAAACCAAACTAATCCTTATCAGCCATTACTCTCAGGTCCACTCTAACCCGGAATGATAGTATTTATTATTGTCCAATCTGTAGGTCAAACAGTTCAATTTAAAATTATCTTTATTAGATAGGAATACTTGATACCATATTACTTGTTCAAATTATTTGCAGTAGCAATTTTTACTTGAAGCCATAATTTCAGTAGATGAAATATTGCTGCTGAGTTATATGAACTTGTCCTCTAATTTTAGACGCCTGCCAATTCGAGTGAAGATGGCTCCTTATCGTTTAAAACACATGTAAGTAAAGTTGGCGACCTTAGTCGAGGGTGATACGAAAGTTCCCTTTTAAATAGCTACTGCACCGAGGTGTAGAGAAAGGCACTACTCCATTCCCTCGATTCTTCACTTTACCCTTGATCCTTACAATACTTAGTGTTAAGCAACGCGATGTAAAGTACCATTTTTTGATACTTGGTATGACTCGACCTGGAATTGATCCCCGGTCTCCTGGACCATTGGCGAACACTCTATTCATTAGGCCAATGGCTTGGTATCAAAACACATGAAAAACACATGTAGTCTATCTTATTTGCGTTCATGTGGGGATCAATGCCTCCTGCTGCTTGCTTCAGGTTATACAACTGGGGTTCAACCAGAGCAGGTATATTTGCAGGAAGCGTTAGGTCATTTGCGTTGTCTGTGTCCGTTATAGTATCTGCAGGATATCGTCTGCTTCGTGCATTTTTTAGCGTAGCCATTTTCTTTTATTAGATCTATTAATATTCGAAGGACGTAGTCTAGGTAGATTATAAAGGAATTTGAAGCCAATGTACCTCCTTGCAAAACTCCAGCAACAATGACGAAAAGGTCTGTGTCTCCATTAGGTGAGTGGACCATTGCTTTCGTGTTTCTATAAAGCATCATTATAGCTGTAACAATTTCTTTGTGGGGACTACCTGCTATGAGTGTTTGCTTCATATTCTTTCGGGGTATGGGATCAAATGCTTTAGTGCTTTAGTGAAGACAATGAACAATATTGTTGCTTTAGTGAAGACAATGAACAATATTGTTGCCACGAGATTTTTTGTACGTACTCCTTCAATGATTCAGAATTTGTAAAGTTATGGATCGATTTCTCCGAAAACTGTTCTGATTTTTCCTACGAATTTTCTCGATTTCAGGTTTGATGCGATTGAGAAGCAGAGAATTATAAACCTTAGCAGCTGTAGCAGTAAGAGTGATTCCTTTGTAGTTCTTTGTGATTCCAAGGTCACTTTTCTTTTGGAAGGTGGGGATACAGTCTTTTGTTCATTTCTTTGTTGTATTTTGTTTGTAGACAGCATTACACAATTAAAGAAGTATGTCATCAAATGTCCTTGTCTTTCATTCTTTTACAAGTATTTTCGTCAACACATGCAACTTTTCTACTATTTATTCTCGTCTGTATAACGTCAAGTTCTTCTGTAGACTGTTATTTCCAATGCATCATTATAGCAAGTTTTTTTTCCAATCCGCTTTTATAATAAAATCAGTTTCAATGCATTTTATTGAAAATGATTTTTTAATTCTTTTTTATATTTAAATATTTCCAGTGATTTTTATAGTCAATTATTTCCAATACTTTTTATTATAATTTTTTTCTAATCTACTTTTACGGTGCAGTAATTTTCAGTGTATTTTATAGTAAATAATTTTCAATGCATTTTTATAGTAAATAGTAATTATAATAATTATAATTATAGTGCAGTAATTTTCAATGTATTTTATAGTAAATTATTTTCAATGCATTTAAATAGTAAATCATTTCCAGTGCATTTTATATTAAAAACCCTTTGTAACCCCCTTTTAAAATAAATAATTTTCAATGCATTTCATTGTAAACTCATTTTCAATGTATTTTTATTGTAAAATCATTTTAAATTTTATTTTACAGTAAATTTTTGCCAATGCATCTTATAGTAAATTATTTCTTGAAACATAACACCAACGCATACCTTTTGCATGTATTTATTTATGTACGGGGTGTGACCAAAATTTATCTAAACTGATATTATTTACTTAAACAGAATGGACAATAAATGGATCGATATTCAGATCTATTAAGGGGACAGTTAATCTTGTAAAAATTGAAACACATGTTCAGTTGGTAGCCATTTTATTTGCTTGTAATGGATTATCGCCCTTCTCAGGTTATTTAATGCCAATTCCATTCATCTTTTCAGAAGAGAGTTGTGACACTATTTAACCCATAGATGTTAGTAACCCATAGATGTTAGGATAAAGGGGTTCATACCTTTTCCAGGGTTATTTGCCCGAAAGTGAACGTAATTGCGTGACTTGATTTCGAACTCGTGTGCTAAGAGTCCTCGGTACAACGCTTTAACCATTACACCACAGGGACACGCCCTCCATTTTCCGTCTGTGTATATGTCAAAATTATTGTTTCTTTTGAAAAAATTAACTTGATAGAAATTCAAACTTCAGTGTTTTTTTTCACGCGAAATAACTTGTTTGAAATAAAAGCTTATTTAGTTATTCCTTGATGATTGATTGATTTTAACAGCATGTCAACCCATCCAGGGTTATTTACGCCTACAAGCTAGGAAACCGTATTCATTGTCCGGTCATACTTAATTTTTTTGGTTGTTGTTTTTGAATGTTTTTTGACACTCGGTTCAATTAAATATAAATATTGCCCAGTCGGCTGGGGCTGTAGAATGCACCGATTGCACATCAGCAGAGGGGTAAGACTCCCCCAATGAGTGTCCTGTATATGACACTAAACCGTCTGATGGTGAGGTCCCAGTAATGCTGGGGCTTTGGGGGATACGGAGCACCCCTTCATTGCCATCACTCTCAGGTCCACTCTAGCCTGGCGTGGTAGCACCTGATAGAGCCCTATCTACGGGTTGAATAGAACTAACGGCATACTTAAGCTAAACTGAATTGTTTGATTAAACTGAATGGCTTGAAATAGAAATGTTTTTGACAATTAAACTGTACTTATATTTAAACTGCATGCTTATTCTAAACTGAATTGTTTGAAATTGAATTGTTTTTGACATTTAAACTGTACTTACACTAAACTGAATTGTTATATATAAAACTGTTTTGACATTTTACAGTGTAAAAAAAATCTGTACTTACGCTAAACTGAATTAGCTGAATTAGAACTGTTTGAATAAACAGAATAGTTTGAAATAGAAATGTTTTTGACATCTAAACTGTGTACTCATGCTAAACTGAATTGTTTGAAATAGAACTGGTAATTTACATAATGGATTTGGCGTTAAATAACCTACAAAGGTTGATATGCTATAAAACCCAACCAACCAACCAACAACTATTAAATATGAATAATTTTTTAACATATCTATTTGACCCATAGATTTTTTGTCATACGGTTCTGACAAATACGCATAATTTTAAAACACATCTTTTTGACCCATACATCTGACCCTAACAAGTACTACTGCTGTGAGTCAGAGTGAACAAGGGAGTAATGGCAATGAAGAGATACTCCACTTTCCTCGGGTATCCGGAAATGGAGCCTCGTTATTAGATTCAGTTTTGTGTAATACCCAGGACACACCCTATTGTGTGGGTGTCTTACAGTCAGCCCATTTTAAGCCGAACCGAGACAGATTGTTATCTAATTTCTTTTCTTAAAAAAAGTTATCTGATTCAAATATTAGTGACTTTTCTTCACGGCAAATAACTAGTTTGAAATGAAATTTCAGTGTTTGTTTTTTTTTTTGTTTTTTTTTCCGTTGTATTTATTGAATTCTGTCTGGGTTTGGTCAGCAGAACGTCTCACAGTTAATCTATGAAGAATGGTGAACAATTAGTACGTGAATGAATTAATATGTTATGCGACAAACAGGAAGGAAGGAAACGCTCAAATGGATAATTAAATTCTTTATAGATCCTCAAAAGCTAGAATCGCAATCTAAAAAAAAAAAAAAACAAAAAAAAAAGCATTAAGCGCATTTCTAAGAAGCATAAATTTAAAAAGTGAGTCTTTCCGGTCACTTATTTCTTATGAATTTTTGGGGTTCCACAGTCATTAAAATTAAATCATATGAGTCGCTAAAATAATAATAATAATAATAATAATAATAATAACATATATATATATATATATATATAGAGAGAGAGAGAGAGAGAGAGTTAGATAATGAGTATGGGAAAGAAAGACATATGAATGAAATAAGATATAGCATAGCCCATAAATAAGTAAACACGAATCATTTTTATAGATTGCCAAGTCGGCTGGGGTTGTAAAATACACCGACTGCAACCAACTCTGCAGAGTCTGATGGTGAGGTCCCAGTAATGCTATGGCTTTAGGGAATACGGAGCACCCATTCATTGCCATTGCTCTCAGGTCCACTCTGGCCCGGCATGGTAGCACTTGATAGGGCCCTGTCTATGGGTTAAATAGAGCTAACGGCATACTTATGCAAAACTGAATTGTTTGATTAAACTGAATAGCTTAAAATAGAAATGTTTTTTGACAATTAAACCGTTCTTACATTTAAACTGCGTATTTATGCTAAACTGAATTATTTGAAATAGAACTGTTTGAACATTGAAACTGTATTTACACTAAACTGAATTGTTTAACATAGAATTATTTTGACATTTAAATGTGTGTAAACAAAAATCTGTACTTATACTAGACTGAATTAGCTGAATTAGAACTGCTTGACTAAAGTGAATACCTAGAAATAGAAATGTTTTTCACAATTAACCTGTACTTACATTTAAACTGCGTGCTTATGCTCAACTGAATTGTTTGAAATTGAACTATATTGACATTGAAACAGTACTTACACTAAACTCAATTGTTATAAGTAAATGTTTGAATAAACGGAATAGTTTGAAATAGAAATGTTTTTGACAATTAAAATGTGTACTCATGCTAAACTGAATTGTTTTAAATAGAACTGATTATTTACATATAAATGGATATGGCGTTAAATAACCTACAAAGGTTGATATGCCATAACAACCAACCAACCAACCAACAATTTTTATAGAAGTTTAATTTTCTTCATAACTAAACATCATTATTATCAGCAGCAGCAGCAATAACAACAGCATGTCGTATTGATAGACTTTGGAGTCTCTCTCTCTCTCTCTCTCTCTCTCTCTCTCTATCCATCCGTCCCTATCGTCCCATTGCTCTCGGCAGATCCTCTAGACAGCATCCGATATCCACGCAGAACTGATCCAAGTAAGTTTCTGCGGGCCGGTCAACACTGGTGTGTCCATGTGTAGGAGTCCACAGAAGAACGTCGTTTATGAGTTCGTCCATACTTTACCAGCTGTGCCAATTATGTCTCCTAACTTAAATAGTTTATAAAGTAGGATGCGAGTGGCCCTGCAGCTGCTGTTTTATGGGGTGATGCTTCAGGCATTTGTTCAAAACAGCATGTAGCATTCTTTTGTAGTTCCCATTTGCCCTTTTCTTTAAACATTTCACGACAGTTGAGGTGCTGCAACCATACAGTAGTTGCGATACGGTCATGGCTTGGAAGAAATCCTGTTTTATTCTATCAGAGAAATCAGTAAAATTTTGTTATTTTGAGTGAAATATTTACGATCAAAAAGAAAATTGCAAGATATCCGTAACCTAAAAAAAAAAAAATTGCATAAGTATATATTAATCCAACCCTTCAGCAATAGCAGATTGTGACTCAAGGCCAGTTTTTAAGCGAAGTTTAACAAGTATAAATTCGGTTTTCCTTCTCCTAGACCGGTTATCATATCAATGCTGAAGCGCCCATTTTGCCTAAGTATTTACTTATAGCTGGAGGAAGAATTATTGGATCCATAACTTTCCCAAAGGGTATTTTAACACTGAATGAAATGCAAATAACCTCGACTTGGATTTGAACTCTGGTCGCCGTGTCTATTTCCTAAGACAATAACAATTACACCACGAGTTCCTTCTCAAAATTAAAAAATAGATATAAATAGCATACTTATATTTGAACTGATACATATTCATATATAAAGTTACAGAATTCCCAAACTGTAGAGTTTGGTTATAGCTCATCATCATCTAATTGTATTAATATCATCTTTATTTATTTCCATTTTTACCTGAAGTATAATAATAACTATTATTATTGTCTTTATTTTGGTGAGTTTTTCACACCAGGGTTAGGTGATGGTTTCTCACAGGAGTTTGAGTGACAGCAAGTCTCCTCATGTCTTCCTGGACTTCTCTCAGCATTCTAGCCGATCTCAACAATGTTGTCGTTTGGAGGGTGTCCACCCGTCCTCTATTTCCATGTCCTCAAGCCCCTGGACCAATTCTGTGGAACATGAAAGTGACGGTGATACCAATTGGTATCACCGTCACTTTTAGGTTCCATATTTGTTTTCAGTTCTCTAGCAAGGTCTATGTGCTTTCTTTCAGTTTTACCCTGCAGCCAGCCGCACCGGCAAAGTAGGTGCACTTTTTTTTTGTTGACTATCACTAGGTCTGGTCGTTTGGCTTAGATTAGGTGATCCATTTTCATCTCACAATCCCTGATAATTTTGTGCGTCTCATTTTCCAGGACGGATTCTGATTTGTGCATATACCGTTTTACTTCTGGTTTCTTATAATCATCCACGGCGTTTTTACCAAAGACCAAGGGTGAGATACCAGGCTAAAACAGTTAGGGATTATATATATTTTATGCTTTCATTCATATCTGTTACTTTTCCGATCAAATGATGATAGTTCCGTAAAGTGGATTTTTTTGTGTTTCTTGTGGACAGCCATTGATTAGCCCATTGGAATTATGGTTAGAGTGATCACCAATGGCCCGGAAAGACGGAGGTTCAATGCTAGGTTAAATCATACCAAAAACACAAAAAATGCTACTTGATGCCTCCTTACTTAACACTCAGCATTATAAGGTATGGATCAAGGGTAAGTGGAGTAATCCAAGGAAAGGAGTAGCACTTTCCATTACACCTCGGTATAGTAGCTATTGAAAAGGAAACTTTCGGATCACCTTCGACTATGATCGGACAACTTAGTTACTTTGACAGCCAAGTATTTTGTTAATGTGCTTATCTGTCCCTTTCTTGGTCATACCCAGGGCTTCCACAGGGATGGTTTTTTGAGCGTCAGATATTTTTCCATTTCTTCAGAAGAGAAACCAGAATGAAGTCGATAGACAGATAGGTACGTTACTTGGCTTCTTTGTTTAATGGCCAATCAAAATTTATGGATAATTTAATGCCACAGCCATCCTTATAGAAGAACAGTAGTGGTACGATTTAATTCATGGCAAAGTGAGGATAAGCTTACTTAAGGGTATTATTACGAAAGTGAATGTAATAGTACAAGTGGAGTTCAAACTCATTACGATGTAACAGTCCATTACGTTATCCACTATACAACAGGGACTGCCTCTTCACATATAGGTATATTGCCCAATCGGCTGGGGCTGTAGAATACACCGACTGCTTCTCTGTAGGGTGGGTAAGACCAACCCAACGATGTCCAGGATATGACACTAAACAATCTGGTGGTGAAGTTTCAGTGATGCTGGAGCTTTGGTGAATGCGAAGTACCCATTCATTGCCATTGCTCCCAAGTCCACTCTGGCCCGGAGTGGTAGCACCTGATAGAGCCCTATCTATGTGTTAAATAGAACTAACTGCATATTTATGCTAAACTGAATTGTTTAAATTAGAACTGTTTGAATAGAATAATAATTATTTTGAATAAAAATTAGAACTGAATAGCTTAAATAGAAATGTTTTTGACAATTAAACTTTACTTACATTTAGACAGCGTGCTTATGCTAAACTGAATTGTTTGAAATGGAACTATTTTTGACATTGAAACTGTACTTACACTGAATTGAATTGTTTAATGTAGAACTGTTTTGACATTTAACTTTCATTGCCATTGCTTCCAGGTCCGTCATAACCCGTCCATGAATCAAATAAAACTACAATCATTTTCTAAACTTAAAACCATTTAATTGTGCGCAAACTAATGATTTTTTATGCTTAAGCCACTTAGTTGAGCAAACAAATGACTAGTTGAACTAAAAGTATTACCTGGCAATACTTGGAACCATTAAAATGTGTGCAAACAAATGTATAATGTTGAATAGAATTATTTGTCTTAACCATTTAACAGTGTTCAAACTGTTAAGCTTCAGCTTATTTAAAAAGTTTTACCTACAGACTATTCGTTTACAAGTCATAAATCTAATATCTATGAAAATAAAAGGATCTGGGGTGTCCTCGGTGGTGTAATGGTTAAAGCGATGGATTGCGGAATTGTAGAAAACGGGTTTGTACTCCTGTCGCGCTATTACGTTCACTTTCGGGCAAATACCCTTGGGAAAGGTATGAACCCCTTATCCTCCTAGCTATGGGTTCAATAGTACAATTACTGTTCTTCAAGGAGAATAGCTTTGGCATTAAATAACCTACAAAAGTTGATATGCCATAAAACAAAGAAACCAAACCAAACTAAAAAGGATTTGGCATTAGATAACTTAGGAGGTTTGTTTACTCAAAAGCACAACCAACCAAGCAACCTCCAATGACTGCCAAACTTTCAACTGCTCTTAAACTGTCAATTAAATTGTGTTGACTCCTGGTATCTTTCTTGTCGTTTTAAAGGTTATGACTTCATTCAAATGTTACATTATTTGTAAATAATAGATTTCACGAATCTTTTATGACATTCGCCTCGCAAGCCATTGTTAATTAGTACAATCTATACTAAGCGCTTAACTATTTTAAACTCTTTGCCAAATTAAGACAAGCAGGGAATACATTCGGTGTAAAAGGTACTAATTTAAGACCTGTTCGTGTGTTTGTTTCACAAACCATTTTCAGTGATTTAATTCTTCACTCAGAGCTCTGCTGTTCTATCCTAGCATTAAAACCATGAGCCCAGTTTGATGGGGCTATAGAATACACCGCCCACATCACTTCAGAGGGGGTAACCCCCACACCAAACGAGTGTCTTCCATATGACACTAAACAATCTAATAGTGAGGCTCCAGTATTGCTGGAGCTTTGAGGAATACGGAGTACCTCTTAATTGTCATCTCTCCAAGGTCCACTGTAGCCCGGAGTCTTATCTATGGGTCAAATAAAACTGTTTGACATTTAATTTGAGTGCAAACAATTAACTTATGCTAAATTGAATTGTTTGAAATAGGACTTTTTGATCATTTTAATTGAATTTTTTAGTGATACATAACAATACTTGGAACCATTTAACTTTGTTGGCTTATACTACATTGCATTGTTAGAAAAAGAACTGTTTGATCATTTAACTGTGTGTGTGTACTAGATGTGTTTACAAATCATATATGTAAAAAGAGGATTTGGCATTAAATAACTAACAAAGGTTGATATCCCATAAAATCAAACCAAAAACGCCTGATGAGCTTAGTTAATTAAATCTATAGGATACCTACTATAGAGCCATTTTTGCCGTGTAAGATTTTTCTTTTTTTGTTTTCGAAAAGTGAAATTTATCTGAAAGGTTCAAGTTGAGAACGTTGTCTAATTTTCTTTCTTTCTTTCTTTCTTTCTTACTTTCGGGTATATTTTCTTTTCCTTTTTTTTTTTTTTTTTTTTCGTATTCACCTCTCTTTGCTTTTCTTTGCTTTTTCTTTTTTTCTAATTTACAAATATTTACTTCTTATTCATTTCGTTTTTCTTAATTTTCCCATTCATTATTTCTATCTTCTTTAAATTCATGCATTTTTGTCTTTTCCTCATCATTTATCATTTTTTCTTTTTTCTTTACTTCCTGCTCTTTTTTTTTCATTCACATACCTTTTTTTCTTTCTTTTACTCAGTCCCATATATTTTCTTTGTTTCCTTATTTCTGTCAGTTTTCTCACTTTCTCATTCACCTTTTCTTTCTTTCTTTCTTTCTTTCTTTCTTTCTTTCTTTCTTTCTTTCTTTCTCATACGCCCTCATTTTCTTTTTTCTTACTTTTTCTCATTCTCCTATATTTTTTCTGTTTCGTGCAGTTCTCTTTCTTTCTTTCTTTCTTTCTTTCTCATAAATTTTCTTTCTTTATTTCTTCCTTTTTTCTTCCGTTTTTCCTTCTTTCTTTCTTTTTCATACGCCCTCACTTTCTTTTTTCTTAATTTTTCTCATTCTTCTATATTTTTTCTGTTTCGTGCTTTTCTCTTTCTTTCTTTCTTTCTTTCTTTCTTTCACATAGATTGTCTTTCTTTTTTCTTCCTTTTTCTTTTCCGTTTTCTTTCTTTCTTTCTTTCTTATACGCCCTCACTTTCTTTTTTCTTAGTTTTTCTCATTCTCTTATATTTTTCTGTTTCGTGTCTGTCTGTCTTTCTGTCTCTTATTCCCTTTCCTTTTCTTTCTTACTTTCTTTCAATGAATATATCACTGATAGTGTTACTGTCTTCTATCGTAACTCTCTCTTTGTTTACCATGTTTCCACTGCTTGCTTTTACTTTTTACATCTTTAACATCGAGTAGTATAAAGCTTGGGTTTAATTGCAAGTTCACATCGTCCCAAGATAACTCACCTTAAATTGGTCGTCTGAAGTGCCACGTGTTCTTTTGATGCCACTAACAGTCTTGGCGATCATGGACACTTGTCTTTGCACGCGGCCATAGCAACAACACACATCCAATTTCATATATATATATATATATATATATATATATATATATATATATATATATATATATAAGCGGGAAAACCTTAGACACAGAGTCAACGGCGGAATTTGATGGCTGCCTATTCAATCATCCGACTAAAAACATCCCATGTGGTGGCTATCCTTTCATATAATGTATTGTGGCATAGTAGAAAGGGTAATCTAGTTTGTACGGCATTTTGGGAAGGGTGGTCTAGCTAATATTGCTTCTTGCTTACATCTAGGGACATCTATTTTTTCAAATATGAGGTTATTTCCATTGTTATATCAATAATATGATTAGTCTCTTTTATTTATTTTATCATGGGTAATTAATTATTTATTATTAGTTTTATTTATTTATTTAAGTAAAATATGAAGTTTAATGTGGCAGATATGTTTTAAAAAGAAGAAAACGGAAAGAAAAATAAATATAAATGGGGGAGAAATTTTATTAATAAACATTGGTTTTAGTCCACCGATGTGTTTCGACCAATATGTATGAAATTATCTAAGATATGAAATTACGAACATTTCAGGTGGAAAATATTTTAGGTCTTCTTCAGGGTGGGAATTATGAATATAAATGGTTTAAAACGATATAGAAAAATATTCGAAAAAGATTACGTCATGAAACATAATTTGCATTTTCTTTCTTTCTTCTTCTTCTTCTTCTTCTTCTTCTTCTTCTTCTTCTTCTTCTTCTTCTTCCACTTTAGCCTTGATCCATACTTTTTAAAGCTGAGTGTTAAGCAAGAAGGTATCAAGTACCATTTTTTGAGTCTTTGGTATGACTCTACCTAGGATTGAACCTCGGTCTCCCAGGCCATTTGCGAACACACTACCTACCAAGCCAATGTGTTTTCATCTTTACTTCCGATTTCTTACAGTCCACCATAGGGACTTTGCTCAAGATCTAGGGTAAGGTTGGGTATGGATTATATACGTTTTGCATCTGGTGGTGAAGTTCCAATTATGGAAATCTCTGATGGTGGAGTTTCTCTTCATCGTCATTTGTCCCAGTTCCATACTTTAATGATCCCATCTATGAGTTATATAGATCTGTTTGAAAATTATTTGTATTAGATAATCATCATCATCCCTCTCTGTTAATATCCGTCCCTATCGTTAACTGCTTCTGGCAGGTCCAGTACACTGCATCTTGTGTCCACACAGAGCTGATGTATGGCCAACACAGGAGAATCCATGAGCAGGATTCCTTTAGAAAACGTCGCTTATGAGTTTGTCCTTACTTCTCCCGCAAGACCTACCATGTCTTGTTCGTCCTTAGTTTGTGAGATGGAAAGTAAGTGGCCATGCAACTGCAGTTTTTGTAGGATGCTGCTCCCAAGATTTGTTCAAAACAGCTTGAAGAATTCTTCCTACTTCCAATCTAGCTTTTTTTCCATGCGTTTCGTACGAGTCCAGATAGTGCATTCATACAGTAGTAGTGACATAGCCTCAGCTTGGAAGAAATCCCGTTTTATTTCATCAGAGACATCAAATGCTCATGTTATCGACAACTTGTCAAAAATCGTCCATGCCTCGTCTATGCGTATGCTGACATATCTTTCAGTTGATGAGGTATTGCTAACGAGGTATGTGAACTGGTCTACTGATTTTAGAATTTTGCTACTTAGAATGGAGATAGTTCTATTTTGTTTAAAACGCATGAAATCTGTCTTTTTCTCTGCGTGTGTGTGTGTGTGTTCACGTAGAAGAAAATGCCTCGGGCTGCTTGCTTCTGGCTATGCAGCAGGGATTCGGCTTAGCCAGGAATATTCACGAGAAGTTCTAGATCATCTGGGTCTATCAGAGTTTCAGCTGTTTATCGTCTGCCTGCTATCTTTTATTTTCTGTTATTAGATCAACTGATATTCGTTGTACAAAATTTAGGTAGATTATAAACATATACAGTGTTAATGTATCTCCCAGGAGGTGTCCGTGGTGCAATGTTTATCGTCGTAGGAAATGGACACGGCGACACGAGTTCAAATCCTTGACGAGACTGATTGCATTTTTACATAGCACTAATGCCCTTAGAAAAGGTATGAATCCAAAATGATAATATACAAGACTGGCTCACGAGGTTTTGCAATATTTATCCCACTTTTCATTCACTGCATATTTTACTCTATCTATCTATCTATCTATCTATCTGTCTATCTCGTTGTCACCGATGACTTCTATGACTATATTGATGTAGCATTATTTCATGGCCTACAACTTTTTTGTTCTTAATTCTTGTTTCAGTCCAGCATCAAGTTCTTCCTCAGTAAACTGTCCAAGTTTGATGTCTAGTTGGTTATTAATGATTTTAGGTTGGTTTGTCAATCATTTCAGGAATGTTTCCTTGCAAATTCTTGAAATGTTCTTTCCACTTCTGAAATCATTCTTCTTGGCCGGCAGCTTTTAATTTTGCTCTCGTGGTGCGTTTCCCTCCGCTGTCTTCCATGCTAATCGTAATTGTCTATCTTCTATCGAATTTATGATTTTATTGATTTGGCCTTGAATGTATTCCAGTTGTTCTTTTAGTATGTATTAATTGTCAATTGGCTTTCTTAGGTTTCTCTCCATTAACGTGTGTTTGGTTTCTTTTTTCATGTCTTTCCGTTTTTCTCTAATTGCGATGGCCTCACAGGAAACTCTACATTTGGTTCTTGGTTTGGTTGGTATGCATTTGACTACTGCTTCTACAGTTTTTATATTCGTCATTTGGGGGTGTCCTCATGGTGTAATGGTTAAAGCGATGGACTGCGGAATAGTAGTCAGCGAGTTCGTACTCCAGTCGCACTATTACATTCACTCTCGGGCAAATACCCTTGGGAAAGGTATGAACCCCCTTATCCTTCTAGCTATGGGTTAAATAGTACCACAACCGTTCTTCTAGGAGAGTGGCTTTGGCATTAAATAACCTAAAAAGGTTGATATGCCATTAAACAAAGAAACCAACCAACCAACCATATTCGTCATTATTAGCAAGTGAGGGCCAGTCATATAGAGAAGCTTTATCTATTTGTAGATAAGAATACTTGATACCATATAACTATAAATCGTTTATATCAAGAAAAGTTACTTGAGGCTAAAATTGTTTACTGAGGATTATTATTAGTTACTTTAAACTAATGAATTACTTGCAAATTATTGGTATTCCATAGGATAACTCGAAAACATATTATTTGATAGGAATTAATATTAGATAGAAAATACTAAATACTAAACAACTGTATTGTATTATAATAATAAAAGCTGTAATTATTTTTACTAAGGTTTATTATTAGGTTTGGTTTGGTTGGTTGGATGGGTTTTACGGCATATGAACCTTTGTAGGTTATTTAATGCCAAATCTATTTTTATACAAATAATCGGTTCTGGTTCAAACAATACAGTTTAGCAGGAATACACAGTTTAATTGTCAAAAATATTTCTATTTCAAGCTATTCAGTTTAGTCAAATAGTTCTAATTTAAACAATTCAATTTAGAACTATTTAACCCATAGATAGGGCCCTATCAAGTGCAACCACTCCAGGCCAGAGTGGATCTGGGAGCGATGGCAATGAAGGGGTGCTCTGTATTTCCCAAAGCTGCAGCATCATTGGAACCTCACCATCAGATTGTTGAGAGGTCTTACGTTGGAGAGGTCTTACGCCACTGCAGAGGTGAAGTCGGTGTATTCACAGCTCCAGCCGACTAGGCAATTGTTTAGTTTGGTTTTATGGCATATCAACCTATGTAGGTTAATGTCAAATCCTGATTATACTTATGCATTAAACATATATGATTTATTGACACATTTTGAAGATAGTATTTTTAAAACATTTTTTTCCACCCAGTATTGCTATGTAGCAGTAACAATTTAACATCAGTCATTTGTTTGCTCACATATGAATATGATCTGTAAGCAATTTCATTTTTAAATGAGTTACAACTAATTTTTTACACAAAAGTGTTGCTATTGTTTAGACACAAATTGTTCCAATTATTGCTATCTAACTCTAGTCCTTCTATTGAACATTATTGATTCATTTGCACACAAGTAAATGGTTCCATGTATTGCTATGTAATACAAATATTACACATTCGTTTGCACACAGTTAAATGGTTCCAAGTATAGCTATGTATCACTAAGTATTCAATTAAACATTAAGTCATTTCTTTACATACAATTAAATGTTCAAACAGTTCTATTTCTAACGATTCAATTTAGCATAAGCCATTTGTTTGAACTCAGTTTAAATGTCAAATAGTTCTATTTGACCCATAAATGGGACCCTATCAGGTACTACAACTTTGGGTCAAAGTGGGCCTGGAAATAATGCCAATGAAGAGGTACTCTACATTACCGCTTTACTGGGGGGGGGGGTTACCATCAGATTGTTTCGGGTCATATCCAGGAGGGTTCTTACCTCTTTGAAGAGATGCAGTCGATGTATTCTATTACCTCAGTCGACTATTATTATTAATTCTTTAAACCAGAAAACTGTATACAAACAAATAAGTATTACTAAATTGAAATGATTCACTGAAACCATACAACTGTGCATGAATTATTAGTATTTGATAGAGATACTTGAAACCAAACAACCATTTGGTTTGGGTTGGTTTGATTTTATGGCATATCATCCATAGTGGGTTATTTAATGCCAAATCCTCTTTTTATATATGTATTAAATATATGATTTGTAAAAATCATTTTGTAGAAATACACAGTTAAATGATTAAACAGTTCTTTTCAAACAATTCAATTTAGCATAAGTCAACAAGATTCATCATCATCGTCTTGTCGTGTCATCAGCACGGATATCCCTGACCCTCTCTCGCCGCCCCTCTCTATCATTCATCGCTTCCGGTAGGTCCCCAGGGCTACACACTGTCTCCTCACAGAGCTACTGTATGTAGGTTCGAGCTGACCGCCTTGCTTTTGCGCGGCCATAGGAGTACATCTCTTATGAACTCGTCCCTACGTCTCCAGCAGTGTCCCGCATGTCTGGTACGTCTAATTTGGATAATTTTCATAATGGATGGTAGGTGACCGTACAGCTGCGGCTTTGTGGGGTGTTGCCTCCAGGACTTGTTCAATATTGCTCGCAGCATTCTTGTGTAGTTGCCGTCAAGCTTTTTCTCCAGTCGTTTAGTTAGCGTCCATGTAGTACATCCATATAGCAGTATCGATACGATCGCTGCTTGGAAGAAACTGCGTTTCATTTTATCGGTCAGGTCTGACTTCCATATGACCGAGAGCCAATTGATAGCTGTCCATACCTTTGTTAGTCGCGTGTAGATATCTGTCTCGGTCGATGAGACACTGCTTCCTAGGTAGGTGAACTTGTCTACTAGTTTCAGAGAGCTACAACTAATAATTTAATTAAACAAAAGTCATTTTATTACATCCTGTTAAATGATCAAACAGTTCAATTTCAAATAAGTTAATTTAACATGGGTTATTTGTTTGCACTCAGTTTGAATCTTCAAACCGTTCTATTTGACCCATCGATAGGACCATATCGGGTGCTAGCACTCGGGGTTAGAGTGAATCTGGGAGCTATGGCAATGAAGAAGTACTACGTATTCCCCGAAGCTCTAGCATTACTGGAGTATCTCCATCAGATTGTTTAGTGTCATATCCAGGAAACTCGTAGGGGGACGCTGTCGGTGGATTTTACGGCCCTAGACAACTGTGCAGAAATACATGATATATAACACTGCAAAAAAATCAGATTGTTTAGTGTCATATCCAGGAAACTTGTAGGGGGACGCTGTCGGTGGATTTTACGGCCCTAGACAACTGTGCAGAAATACATGATATATAACACTGCAAAAAAATCAGATTGTTTAGTGTCATATCCAGGAAACTTGTAGGGGGACGCTGTCGGTGGATTTTACGGCCCTAGACAAAAAAATCAAAAAAATCTAATAAAACAATTACAGATAAAAGGTAAATACAAATGTGAAATGAACGCGATCTCTAACCTTTTGATGAGTGACATGATGTTAAAATCAATGAATCAATCAATCCTCTCTGCACTAATGCTTACAGGTTGATGCGCGTATCCGTTCACCAAAAGATTTATTTTCGCAAACGGAGAATTCCATGTAAACATGAAATAGACAAAGGAAAGACAATTAGATCGTTTCTTATCGAGAAATTCCACTGAAAACCTTAACTAGGCAGCTAAGTGTGCAGAATAGAACAACCTTCACTGGCTAAGAGTTCAGAGAAACTCACCAGAGAAAGAGACAAAGTCAGGAATGACAAATGAGATCAACTAAAAAACAAAAAAACATCGCCTGTACTATCATGTGCAATCTATCTATCTATCTATCTATCTATCATTTTATTAATTCTCATTTCTCTTTTCTAGGTGCTTCATAATTCAGGTCTTGTGCCAAACTCAAAGCAGTTTTGTGAATGATTTTAAAAAATTTTTGATAGCATTCAGTAATTTATTTTCTTCTTTCGTTTCTCTTACAAAGAGAAACGCATCCATTTTTTCTTCTTCTTCCATTTGTTCTTTGCCTTTTTTCTTTTTTCGCAAAACTATATTCTTTCTTTCTTTTTCCCTTTTCTCAATCACGTATATTCTTTTTTCTTCATTTAGTTTATTGGGATTTTCTTCTTTTTCTCTTTTACATACATTTTCTTTTTTTCTTTCGTTCTTTCATTCTGTTTCAACGGTTATTTCTTCCACTGAACTTTTTATTATTTCTTTTTCTTTATTCATGCATATTTGTCTATATTTTTGGGATGAGGTGTTTTCATTGATTATGCTATCCAATCGGTATCCAATTACTATCCAATCGGTACGGACCCGACATTAGGATTGAATGGCGACGGATCAAGAAATTACATCTGAAACTGGCACGATTATCAAACCACCTGACCTTCCTGTACCGATGCAGAGACTTACGACTAATACCAGCAGGGTTACAAATACGGACATCAGTGGACTCAAGGAAGGCACGCAGAGTCATGGAAAGGGCAGGACACGCCCTCGTCCGAGAAAGACTACAACACACCCGCTGGAGTAAACAAAAAACTCGAGAAAAAATCTCTAACACCGTAACATCGTTCCTCGGTAAGTTAACACAAGAAGATGACAGGGTGAGAATCCAATCCGACCTGGATAAATCGTACAGACGGGAATACGAGAAGGTGAAAACACGCCAAATCCGCAAGCTCAAGAAGCTGAAGGACCAGAGGAATAACATCACAAACCAACATCAGCCTGTGAAAGCGGTCGTCAACCTCAGCAGTCGCCAGCTAAGTCACTCAGAGGAAACAGTACTGAATAAAGGTCTCAACTTCGCAACAACCACCAATTGCATTCCATACCTAGACATAATAACTCACGTGGAGGAACTAGCCTTGAGAATCCCCACGACCCAAGGTAATGAAATCAGATGGAAAGTGAGACAAGTACTCGAGAAAGCCAAGCCGCCCAAATCAAACATCACACGGGAGGATAAACTGGCTATACGATCCCTACAGAGTGACAGCAGTATAATAATACTGCCGGCAGACAAAGGTAACGCCACTGTGGTCATGGACATGTCGGAATACTCTGAAAAAATGGCAAGCCTAATTGCAGATGGTAGCTACGGTAAAATAAAGAAAGACCCAACTCTGAAAACTGAGAGAAACCTGTCACAGATCCTAACTAAGAACAAAGAGGACATCGCACCGGCGAAGTATAGACAGCTGGTCCAGCATTACAGTAAGCTACCACACTACGGTCTCCCCAAGATACACAAAGACGGTATTCCACTAAGACCTATAGTGAGCTGCCGAGGCTCAGCATTACATCCACTGAGCCGCTACCTTGTGGATATAATAAACCCATTGGCAGGCAAGTCAGCAACACATGTTAAGAATTCTGCCCATTTCACAGAACTGATCAAAGAGGCACCCATCGGTTCGCACCAAATGGTTAGCCTTGACGTAGTCAGTCTGTTCACCAAAGTCCCACCCCGGCGGCACGCCCCCGGCGAGCGCCCCGGGGCCTGTTCTGGACTTCGGTCCGGAGCGTGGCCCTGGAAAAGGAACAATGGCAGACTTGGGGCCTTTAATTAGGCACCTAGTTTCGACTAGGTTACCTTCGGGTGGGCGAGCTGCATTTTTGTCTCCTTTGTCCCCCATGCACGGCACTAGACCAAGCGTCTAGTTTAAGCCGTTAACTGGCATACGTGCCCGGACCCACATTTGGGTTCGTGAAACTGCTTGCCTCATCAGGCTCACATTGCACTAAGTGAGCCGATGAGCAGCACAGACAAGCAGGGTCCGAGTCTCGGCTCGTTCCCGACCTTCCCCTCCCCTTTATCCCCACTTTAATTGGCCTTCGGGCTTTTGACCTTGTGTCAAGTCGTGTCTGGTGGGAGGCAGCGACAAATACCGGCACTAACAGTAATTCAGGACAAACTAGCTGCGGACCCTTCCATAGAAGAGCGCACATGTGTACCATTGCCGAACTTAATGGAAATGCTGACCTTCTGCATGGAATCATCCTACTTCAGAATGGGTAATGACGTATATCGACAAGAAGAAGGCTTGGCTATGGGTTCGCCGTTATCACCGGTAATGGCGAATATATACATGGAATATTTCGAAGACATGGCCTTAAATTCAGCCCCCTTAAGGCCAACTATGTGGCTCATATACGTTGATGACACCTTCATACTCTGGCCTCATCAGGAAGACGTCCAGGTACTACTGGAACATGTGAACACAATACGACCATCCATACAGTTCACAATGGAGAAGGAAAAAGACAACCAACTGGCCTTCCTGGATATACTCATAACACGCACAGAGTGTGGGTTCAAGACATCGGTGTATCGCAAGCCCACCTTCACCGGACAATACCTTAACTTCGACTCCCATCACCCATATAGTGTCAAACATGGAATCGCACGCTGTCTACAACACCGAGCACAGACAATAAGTAGCGACTCCCACACATACCATCAAGAAATGACCAGGCTAAGAAATACTCTTCGACGTAACAACTACCCTGATAGCATACTGTCCACCAGAAAGATGAATAGAGTAAGTGAAGAAAGTGAGACGCAAAAACCTCCAACGGTCTGCCTACCATACATACGAGGGGTCTCCGAAAGAATTCAAAAGATTTGTGCCCCTTACAACATCAGGACGGTATTCAAAAGTGAATCAACACTAAGAAGACACCTAGTCCGAGTAAAGCCACCTACAGAGAAGAACCAGACCAAGAACTGCATATACTCCATCCCATGCAGCTGCAGCAAGGTTTACAAGGGCGAAACATGTCGCCCTCTTAAAGTAAGGGTGGAAGAACATCGAAAAGCAGTAACTAGAGGGGAAACGGACAAGTCGGGTATAGCCTACCATGTATGGAAGGAAAAGGGTGACCATCGCCCCCTCTGGGATGAAGTTAAAATAATAAACACTGGAAAGTGAGGAAACTCAAAGAAACAGCTCACATGCTAGGACATAACAACCTCCTGAGCAGACCGAGTATAGAACTGAACACGATTTGGGAACCTCTAATCGTGAGAGAGAACCTAGAGTAAGAACTTAGGTTTAATAGTCCCAAAAATTGATACATCTTCGTCCTAGGTGTCTTCTTAGTGTTGATTCACTTTTGAATACCGTCCAAATGACACATGGCCGAGGCGACTAAGGCGTTGAATCAAAAATTGGAAGTCCCCCAAGGTGCTGAGTTCAATCCTGAATGCAGTGGCAGTGACAAAACAATGGCAGTGACAGCGTCGATAGAAGCAGTAGCAGCAGCAATGGCCTCAATGGAATAAGAACATGGTACCCCCGGAACAATAAAGGGTTGGGTTCGAAATTCCAGAGTTACCGAGTTCGAGAGGATCAGACGGCCGAAACGTTGTGAAAAAAAACAACCTAGATGAGGAAGTCAGTCCGAAAAGCATAATCATGCATATTTCTTTCTTTCTTTCTTTCACCCTGTGAAAGTTCTGGGGAGTGCAGATTATCCCTTCATTGCCATTACTCACTGGTTAGAAGTGTTTATTTGTACAAAAATAGATTTGGCATTATATAATCTACAAAGGTTGATATGCCATAAAACCCATCCAACCAACCAACGTCCTTTCTATATTACTTTCGTTTTCATCCTTTTTTTAATTTCCTTTCAAACTATAATCCCACGAATATTTTTTTCTTTCTTTCTTTTTTCTTTCTTTCTTTCTTTCTTATTTACATCCAACTCCTTTCTTCTTATTCATTCAATCTTTTTTCTTTAATTTTCACAGTCAAGATTTTTTAAAAATTCAAATGATTCTTCCTTTCACATTTTATTCACTCGCATTTTTTCTTTTCTTTATTTCCAGTTTTCTTTCTTTCTTTCTTTCTTTCTTTCTTTTTTTCTTTCTTTCTTTCTTTCATGGACATAGATTATCCTTCTTTTTTATTCCCTTTTCTTTTTCCTTCTTTCTTTCATTCTTTTGCTTTTTTATACGCCCTCATTTTCTTTTTTCTTTGTTTTCTTCATTCTCCTATATTTTTTCTGTTTCGTGTTTCTCTCTCTCTCTCTCATTCACTTTACTTTTCTTTCTTTTTTTCTTTCTTTCTTTCTTTCTTTCTTTCTTTCTTTCACATTGCCTCTTTCAATGAATATATCACTGATAGTGTTACTGTCGTCTATCGTAACTCTCTCCTTGTTTACCATGTTTCCACTGCTTGCTTTTACTTTTTACATCTTTGACATCGAGTAGTATAAAGCTTGGGTTTAATTGCAAGTTCACATCGTCCCAAGATAACTCACCTTAAATTGGTCGTCTGAAGTGCCACGTGTTCTTTTGATGCCACTAACAGTCTTGGCGATCATGGACACTTGTCTTTGCACGCGGCCATAGCAACAACACACATCCAATTTCATATTTACTCGAATATATATATATATATATATTTGAGAGTAAAGTCAATATATGCGCATATAGTTATTGAGTATTTTTGAAGATATTTTAATTTTGTTAATAGCGTTATCGTGAGAGATTTCCTTATGGAATATGTCCGTGAGCTTGTTCGAAATATTTACTTTGTTGATTCTTGAGAATTTTAATTTTGTAGAAATATTCTCCCCATTGTAGCAGAAATGGTTGAACGAATTTTTAAAAACATCCACAAAAATTCAAGTCAAATGAGTAGAGTGTTCATCCATGGTCCGGGAGACCGGGGTTCAATCCCAGGTTGAGTCATACCAAAGACTCAAAAAAATGCTACTTGATGCTGCTTTGCTTAACACTTAGCATTATAAGTTAAGGATCTAGGGTAAAGTGAAGCAATCCTGGGAAAGGAGTAGCGTCTCCCCAACACGTCGGTGTGGTAGCTATTGGAAAAGGAGCCTTCGGGTCACCATCAACTAAGGTCACCAACTTTACTTACTTTTACTTATCTATCTATTTACCTATCTATCTCATTCCGTCCATATCTATCTCTGTTATGACTCGGTTTTGATAAGTCCTACACAAGCGTATATGCGTAGTGCAATATCTGAACACAAAACTTACTAGAATGATGATATATAGGACTCGTTCGCTATGTTTGCAATATTTATCCAACTTTTAATTCTCTCCATATTTGAATCTATATTTCTATCTATCTATATATCTATCTATCGTGTAGTCACCAATGACAGCTATGTCAGTCATGGCTACTCGTTTGATGTGAAGAGAAAAACACAAATCGAAACTATCGAATACGAATGATTTTTAAACAGATAAGTTACAGATTTATGGTATCAAGTGTTCTCATTTAATACGAATAATTTCCAAACAGCTTCCTTTGATCCTCAGATGAACCTAACAGACACAACCAATCCGAGTCTCAGTTGCTCAGGAACTAATGGCAATGGAGGGATATTAGAAACTTCCCAGAACTGGTTCTTCACCATAGATGCAGTTTAGCGTTATTCCAAGAACAATATCTTTTATGTTGGTGGTGAGTCTTACATTTCGGCAAGATACACAGTGGGCGTACTCTAAATCCTACCAAAAGAGCCTTATAAGAGATATATGATTCTAGTTGCTAAAAACAACTAACACTCGCTACCACTCCAGCTAAAAACAACTAACACTCGCTACCACTTCAGCTAAAAACAACTAACACTCGCTACCACTCCAGCTAAAAACAACTAACACTCGCTACCACTCCAGCTAAAAACAACTAACACTCGCTACCACTCCAGCTAAAAACAACTAACACTCGCTACCACTCCAGCTAAAAACAACTAACACTCGCTACCACTCCAGCTAAAAACAACTAACACTCGCTACCACTTCAGCTAAAAACAACTAACACTCGCTACCACTCCAGCTAAAAACAACTAACACTCGCTACCACTCCAGCTAAAAACAACTAACACTCGCTACCACTCCAGCTAAAAACAACTAACACTCGCTACCACTCCAGCTAAAAACAACTAACACTCGCTACCACTCCAGCTAAAAACAACTAACACTCGCTACCACTCCAGCTAAAAACAACTAACACTCGCTACCACTCCAGCTAAAAACGGACTCGTAAGTAATTGCACAAAAAAGATACTTCACATTCTCTCCGAGCTCCAAAATGAGACTCACCATCAGATGCAGTTTAGTGTCATCAACAAAGCACCCATTTTATGGGGTGGGGAAGGAAGGGTTCTTAACCCTTTCAGGGGATAAAGGCAGCATATTTTAAACCCAAAAACAGAACATAAAAACAAATGAAGAAAAAGAATCAAAATGAAGAAGAGCAAAGGACAGAGAAGAATTTATAAGAAGAGCAAAAAAAGAAAGAAAAAAAAGAAGAAAAGAAAAGAAAAGAAATAAACCAAAATGTCGGAAGATATCAAAAGAAGTCTATAAATTTGCGCAAAAGTTTCCAGCGAAAAGCAGTTCTCAATTGTATATTCAGACTTTAATTAAAAAGAAAGCGTGATGGAAACTTCTGCGCGCCCCTAATATAACAAATGATACAGGGGTAGTACCTGTGGCGTATTACACCCACTTTTGAACGAATACCCGAGATAAAGGAATCAACCCCTGCATCTCCCTAGCACTTGGTTAATAGTTCCACTACTGTTCTTCTACAAGGATGGATTTGGCATTAAATAACCCAGGATTAAACGAGAAAACAAAACCAAAACTTACTGGGGTAATAAAAGATTCAATAAAAATAAGATAAGAAAAAAGAAAAACTGAAAAGGTAGAAGAAATTAAAAGACGAGACGAAAAATTAAAAGAAGAAAGCAAGGGCAAGTAAGAAAAAGCAAATGAAAGCAAAAAGAAAAGGCAAAAGAAGAAGAAACCAAGGACAAAAAGAAAAAGAAAAAAAGAAGAAGAAGGCAATGAGCGCAAAGACAAGAAGAAAAAGAAAAAGAAGAAAGCAAAGGCGATAAAGAAACAGAGGAAAGCAGATACGAAAAAGAAAAAGGAGAAAGTAAAAAAGAAAAGAAAAAGTAGAAAGCAAAGAGGAAAAAGAAAAAGAAAGCATAGACAAAAAGCAATGAAGTGAAAATTGTTGGCCTTGGAAATGATGGCATACGTCGGTTCTGTGGTGAATAATATTAACATGGATGGACAAATCTGATTGGATTGCTTTCTACTGCAACTTTATCGCCAGGGTTGCTGCCTCTAGAAATACTCGTTGCTACCGAATCTGTTTAAACCCTCTTCAACTCCCCAATTAATATCAGATGGAGAAACGTTAATATAAATTTTATAAACTGACACAATCAAATGTATAAAAAGTGTCAAAAGGTTATTAAGGAACACAAACCCAAGAACTTAAGAATAATAATTTTCTTTTTTGTACTTTGGTTCTCTGATAAAATAAAACGGCTGTTACCGTGTCAGTACTACTGTCTGTTTGCACCACTTGCTCACTAACAAAACGCCTTGAGAAAAAACTAGATGGAAACTACTCAAGTGTGCTGAGGGCTATTTTGAACAAATCCTGGAAGTTGAAACCCTCAAAATACCAGTTGTTCAGCCACTTACCTCCGATCTCACAAACCATCGAAATTAAATGAAAAGAACACACTGGGCCTTGCTGGAGAAGTGAGTAGAAACTCACCGAAGACTTACATTAATCGGCACTATGTGAACACTGAACACCGTCAAGAGGACTTACCTACAGCGATAGCCTATAGGTATGGATGGCGTGTGAGTGAGTCAAAGGAACCCGTCGGTATGCCTTAAGGATGATGATGATGATGATGATGTAATGAGTTGACTTTGTAGCTTTTAGAACATGTTTTAATGGGAATTGTTTAAGCTTGACGATCCGTGGGATCATTGGGTTCTTGTTGTAATAGCAGCCTGTGTTTATATTGATGCTTCTGTTATGTAAGAAGTGAGGGATTCTAACTAGAATTCATGTATATCTATATTTTATCAAAAAATAATTTGGATGATTTCAAAATAACGAAAGCAGATTTTAAAAAATAATCATTCATTTGAAAAGTTTATTGGAAATGACTTTATTCTTTAAGTTTGGGTATTTTTAATGTATTAGTTCGATCAAATTCACGCTATGATGTGCCATTTTTAGTGAGTTATGGTCTCTCTCATCCCCACCCCCACACCTACACACACACACACACACACACATATATATATATATATATATATATCATGTCACGCTGTTTGAACGGATTTCCTAGACTCTCTCTACATTCGTTCCTATCATCCATCGGTATATATATATATATATATATATAGAGAGAGAGAGAGAGAGAGAGAAGGATGGTGAGAGAGAGAGAGAAAGAGAGAGAATTATGACCCAATGAGTCTGGTCGATTCGTCACGCGCGTACCGTCCGAGATTTACGTTTCTAGACACGTGATGACTTCTCATTACAAAGGCAGGCGGCTTTCGCTCGTTTGCAAGCAGCAGGGACTGAAATATGGCTGCTAAGGGAATGATACATGAACTCAATCTCACACCCTTTCCCGCCAAAAGAAAACGAACAAAAAAGAAAAGAGAGGGAAAGAAATAAATAAAGATAGAAGGTTATTTCATATCATGGCAGTATTAAACACGTTACATCGTCCCACTCCAACACATATGTAAGCATGAGCTCAGATAAAAGACCTGGTTTGGAACCACGCCCTTATTCATTAAATTTGGCTTTTATTCGTCTTTTTTGAAAACTTTTCTGTAAAAGAAAGAGATTCTATGAAGTATTTGATAAAAAAATTTAAATCTTAGTTTCATGCGTATGATTGGGTGATTTATTTGCTTAACAGCATGTAACACCTAGTGGATTATCTAATGCCAAAATTCGATTAATTTGTTAATGTTTGGTCGTAATCTAAACTAAGTTTTCAATTTAAATATATATATTTGCACAAATAATTTTATTTTATTGTATTGTATTAATTTAGAGGGCTATTGCAACGCGAAATAATAATTGACTCAAATAACTATTATTTCGCATTGCAATAGCCCTCTAAATTAATACAATACAATAAGTTTTCAATGTTCCATGGCATTTTTTATTCTGTTTTCACTTGTCTGTCATCGTTTATTTGCACATGGTTGTATGCTTTTAAGTATTCCTATGCAATACAGTCAATTTTCACACAATTAATTGGTTTTAAGCAACGATTCCTTTTTTATAATCATTTGTTTGCACTAGCATTCCTATCTAACAGGGTGGTGTCCGCGTGGTGTAATGGTTAAAGCGATGGACTGCGGAACCGTAGTACGCGAGTTCGTACCCCAGTCGCGCTATTACGTTCACTTTCGGGCAAATACCTTTGGGAAAGGTATGAACCCCCTTATCCTCCAAGCTAAGGGTTAAATAGTACCACTACTGTTCTTCTAGGAGAATAGCTTTGGCATTAAATAACCTAAAAAGAGTTGATATGCCATCAAACAAAGAAACCAAACCAAACCTATCAAACAGCATTAATTTGTAAGTAGTTATATGGTTAAAGTAACTAATAATAATTCTCAGAAAATAATCAGAGCTTCAAGTAGCTATTCTTAATACAGCGTGGCCCATTAAGACTAACTCATAAAAAAGCAACGGGGGATGTCCACGTGGTGTAATGGTTAAAGTGATGGACTGCGGATTCGTAGTAAGCGAGTTCGGACTCAAGTCGCGCTGTTACGTTCACTTTCGGGCAAATACCCTTGGGAAAGGTATGAACCCCCTTATCCCCCCTGCTATAGGTTAAATAGTACCACTACTGTTCTTCTTGGAGAATGACTTTGGCATTAAATAGCCTACAAAAGGTTGATATAGCATTCAAATAAACCAAAGCAAGAACAACAACAAAAACGCTTTCCATGCTGTTTCTTTGCAAACATTTTTGCAATGACTGATTTGTGGGTAGTCAGTCACTATACCACGAATTTCAAATCTGTGGCCAAGGTTACTGGGGCTAAAGAATACAACGAGTGTCCTGATATGACGGCCTGGTAATACTGGAGCTTTAGGGAATGCAGAGTACCCCTTCGTTGCCATCGCTTCCAGGTTCACTCTAATGATAGCACCTGATATGGCCCTATCTATGGGTTAAGTAGAACTAAACTGTGTGCTTATGTTAAACTGAATTGTTTAAAAAAGAACGGTTTTGACATTTAAACTGCGTACTTATGCTATACTGAATTATTTGAAAGAGAACTGTTTTGAAATTTAACTGTGTGTAAACAAAAAAAACTATACTTATACAAAACTGAATTGTTTGAAATAGAACGGTTTTGACATTTAAACTGCGTACTTATACTAAATTGAATTATACGAAATAGAACTGTTTTGAAATTTAACTGTGTGTAAACAAAAAAACTATACTTATACAAAACTGAATTGTTTGAAATAGAACGGTTTTGACATCTAAGCTGCGTACTTGTGCTAAACTGGATTATTTGAAATAGAACTGTTTTAATATTTAACTATGTGTAAACAAAAAAAATGTACTTATACAAAACTGAATTGTTTGAAATAAAGTGGTAGCATCTGAAACGGTCCTGTCTATGGTTCAAATAGAACTGTTTTACTTCTAAACTGAGTGCAAACTATTGATTAATTCTAAATTGAATTGTTTGAAATAGAACTTTTTGACCATTTTACTGAATGTAAAAATATGACTGATATTTAACTGAATTGTTAGTGATACATATCCATACTCAGAATCATTTAACTTTGTTGAACTAAGTTAAATTGGGCCGTTAGACATATAACTGTTTGATCATTTAGCTGTGTGTATCTACAAAAATGTGTTTACAAATCATATATTTATTATAAATGTAAAAACAGGATTTGGCATTAGATAGCCAACAAAGGTTGATATACTATAAAACCAAACCAAGGTGCCCGTGGTGTAATGGTTATCGTCGTAGGAAACGGACACGGCGACCCGAGTTCAAATCCTGGACGAGAATGATTGTATTTCACATAGCACTAATACCCTTGGGAAAGGTATGAATCCAATTATTCTCCCTCCAGCTATGGGTAAATAGTAGGACAGACTAGGTTCTTCAGGCTTGGTAAGGCAACTAGTCTAGGAGAAGGAAAACACTGAATTCAAACCTGCTAAACTCTGCTTAAAAATTGACCTTGTGTCATATCCTGCCCGAGCGGAGGGATTGGTAAATATATATAAAACCAAACCAAACCAATCAAATATTTACCCCATGGGGGAGATGTATTTTACTTATAAAATATAAAATATTCCAAAACCTAGTAAGGTATGAGTACAAGATACTCCTATTTGATAGGATTGAAAAGTCTGGGTTTCAAAATTTCCAGGTTTAAAACTAACCATCAATACCACCTATTCCTCAATATTTTTGTTTGAGGAAGCTATTTTCAGCACCGCTGAAAATGTGCAATTTTGTACATATAAAAATTAAGAAGGAGTACCCGTGGCGTAGTAGTTAACGTGATTGATGGTGATATTGGAGAAAGTGAGTTCGAACTCCAGTCGCTTTATTACATTCACTTTTAGACTACTATAATTGGGAAAGATATGAACCACCTTCTTATCCCTCTCAGCAATGGATTAAATGGCACTACTATTGTTCGTTCTACAAGAATAGCTTTGGCATTAAATAACTCACTCAACAAAATCATTAAACCAAATTAAAAGTAATTGGAAAAAAAGCAAATTAAAAATGTTAGAATAATGAATTGGAGGAGGTTGGTTACCGTCGAAAGAAAATGGGCACAACAACCCGAGTTCAAATCTTGAACGAGATGTTTGTATTTAATATTGCAAGGTATAAATCCAATGATTCTCCTTTGAGCTATAGGTAAACAGAAGGACAGACTGGGCTCTTTAATCATAGTATGACAATTGGTTTGGAGAATGAAAACTCTGAAATCAAACCTGTTCAACTTCGCTAAAATTGACCTTGTTTTGCATCCTGCTCGTGTGGAGGGTCATCATCATGTTAGCTTTTTACCTTTGAACTTTTCTTTAGTTTCTTTGTTTAATGGCATATCAACATTTGTGGTTTGAACTTTTCAACCCACCATTATGTAGTGAATTGTTTGATTAAACTGAGTAGCTTGAAATAGAAATGTTTTTTGACAATTAAACCGTGCTTACATTTGAACTGCGTGCTTATGCTAAACTAAATTATTTCAACTAGAACTGTTTTTTGACATTGAAACTGTATTTACACTAAACTTAATTGTTTAACAGAACTGTTCTTACATGTAACTGTGTATAAACAAAATCTGTACTTATACTAAACTGAATTAGCTGAATTAGAATTGCTTGACTAAACTGAATAGCTCGAAATAGAAAAGTTTTTTTACAATTAAACTGTACTTACATTTAAACTGCGTGCTTATGCTAAAATGAACTGTTTTAAATAGAACTGATTACTTACATAAAAATGGATTTGGCGTTAAATAACCTACAAAGGTTGATATGCCATAAAACCCAATAAACCAAACCAAACCACTATTATATAGTAAAGTTGGTGACCATAGTCAAGGGTGACCTAAAGCTTCTATTTTCAATAGCTACTACACCATGGTGTAGGGGAGGGCGGTACTCCATTCCCTGGGTTGCTCTACTTTACCCTTGATCCTTACCTTATTATACTGAGTGCTGAGCAAGGCAGAATCAAGTACCATTTTTGAGCTTTTGGTATGACTCGACCTGGGATTGAACCCTGGTCTCCCGGACCATTGGCGAACACTCTGCTCATTAGACCAATGTTGGTTGTTCTTTATGGCATGTCAACTGTTCTGGGTTATTCAATCCCAAATGAGTATACGTGATTTATAAATGAATAATTTGTAGCCAGAGCCCATTTGTTTGTCCACAGTTAAATAGTTTCAGTTATTGCTATTTAACACTAATAGTTTTATTTGCACACGGCTAAACGGTTTCAAGAATAGTAAATAATTAAACAGTTCTATTTGACCCGCTGATGGGATCCTAACCGGAACTACCACTCCAGATCAGAGTGGACTTGGGAGTAGTGGCAATGAAGAGGTACTCTACATTCAACAAACTTCCAGGACTGGAGCCTCAGCATCAGCTGGTTTAGGTTCGTATCTAGGATGCGCAATTGGGAGGTGTCTTACCTCTCAGCAGAGACGCAGTCGGCATGGGCTGTCTTTGTTTTCGTATTTGTGTCTGTTAGAGTTGGAGCTGTTTGAATAATTTTTCGTATTTGGTCTTCTGGTCCGAAATGTTTACAAACATTCTTTCATGAATTTTGAAGTTATAGGGAAATGTGTGTGTAAGACTATGTGTGGGTAAGCAAGCTGGTTGGGGTGCAAGCGGATATGTATGTGTGTTAGGGTTCCTCAGTGAGTCAACAATGAGGGTCTTTAATGTGAGCCTCCGTTTCTTTGTGAGTTTGTGTATATATATATATATATATATATATATATATGTGTGTGTGTGTGTATGTGTGTATGTGTGTGTGTGTTTTCCCCTGAGGCACAAGCGGAAGTTAAGCGTTGGTGGCGTCTATTAAAACCCTTAGCAATAAGTAGACTAGAGGAGCAAAACAAAGTGCGTGACCAACAACTGGCCCAACCATTGTTTTACTAATGTTTACATGATCACGGTAATTAAAATAGGCCAGGTGTGAATCATCAAACGCTCGATAATCTTCAGAGTGGTCAATTAAAACAACCGGAAGTCAGCAAGGACAGTTTTTAAAATAAAGTCAAAAGAAAAAAAATATCCCCAGAAACTTCATTTTAAAATTAATTTTTATTCAAGATGACAAAGATTATTTTATAAGCTCTCTCATTTCCTACTTAGATTTTTACTAAATTGTCAAAAACTTTTCTTAATGGGAACTTTCAATCGTTATTGGACATTTCTAAGGGGAAAGTTAATATATCAAAGCGTTCCAATTTGGATCTGAGAGTAATGGCAATGAAGGACTACACTATATTCCTCAGCCCAGTAGGCTTAGGTAGTAGAATACACCAACTGCATTTCTGCAGAGGGTTAAGAAACCTTCTCAAACGAGTGTCCTAAATATGACACTAAACCATCAGATAGTACAGCTACAGTCTTAAAGGCTTGAGGAGGGCGAAGTACTCCTTCATTGCCATCACTCCCAGGTCCACTCTGGTCCTGAGTGGTGGCATCTGATAGGGTCCTATCTATGGGTCAACTGTTTGACATTTAAACTCTGTGCAATGAGGCGGGGTGTCCACGTGGTGTAATGGTTATAGCGATGGACTGCGGAATCGTAGTAAGCGAGTTCGGACTCCAGTCGCGCTATTACGTTCACTTTCGGGCAAATTCCCTTGGGAAAGGTATGAACCCCCTTATCCTCCCAGCTATGGGTTAAATAGTACCACAACTGTTCTTCTAGGAGAATGGCTTTGGCATTTAATAACCTACAAAGAGTTGATATGCCATTAAAACAAAGAGACCCAACCAAACCAAACCGTAATCTGAAATGACTTATGTTAAATTGAATTGTTAGAAATAGAACCATTTAACTGTGAGCAATACTTGAAACCATTTAACTGTGAGCAAAAAAAATATCAATAAAATGTGTTTACAAATCATATATATTTAATGTATATGAATAAACAGGATTTGGCATTAAGCAACCAACAATGGTCGATGTGTCGTAAAACCAAACTAAATCAAACTATCTATTTTCCTCAAAGCTCCAGGACAGAAGCCTAAGCATTAGGTGCAATTTGATGCCATATCCGGGATACTGATTTGGATGCGGGTCCCTCTGCAGAGAAAAAAGTGCTTGCAATGAAATGAATTCTTCGGTACCAGCAGACCACAGAGTGAAAATGAAAGAAAGCGAAAAACTGGACAAATACCTAGACCTTTCCATTGAGCTGAAAAGGCTGTGAAATATGAAATTGACTGTGATACCAATCATAGTTGGGGCACTTGGAACGGTGCCTAACAACCTGGAAAAGAGTTTTGAAGAACTGGGGTTTATAGGAAGAATTGACACCATCCAGACCACAGCACTGCTAAGATAAAGGAAGAGTCCTGGAGACCTGAGAATATTTGCTGTCACTCAGACCCCAGTGAAAAACCAACAAAGTGTCAATTAATAACAAATGAGAAAACAGAAAATGATAAATTAAATATAATGGAGTACATAAATTAATATAAATAATAACGCACTACAAACTGAATCACCTTCCCAAAATGCTCCCACAAACTAGATCACCCTTCCCATCATATCCAATACAACAGTACATAAAGGATACCTACTTCGTTGGAAAGACTTGGTCTGATGATCATATAGGTGAGAAATTAACAGTCATAAGGCACCGTTGACCCTGTGTCTACGCTATTCTTAGATTCACACACATACATACACACACATACACACTAACACACACGCAGAGAAACATACACTCACACAAAAATATATATATATACACACACACACACACACACACACACACAAAGAAACATATTCATAAAGAAACAGACACAGACACAGACACACGCGAAAACACACATACAAACGTACGCACACACAAAAATATACATACGTATACACGCACACACAGGCATAAAAAAAACACAGACACACACACACACACACACACACACACACACACATACACGAACGCACGCATGCACGCACACGTGCTTACAGAAACACAGACAAACACACAGACGCACACAGAGGAACACATACACAAACACACAGAAACACACACTCACACACGCACACAAATGTGCGTGTGCACACCCACACATACAAACTCACAAACCTGGGATCACACACGTACGTACGCATGCACACCAAACTCAAACACACACACACACACACACACACACACACACACACACACACACACAGATGTTGCGGTGCCATTAAACAAAGAAAACGAAATCAATAGCATCCTCCCTGAAAAAAGAAAAAACAAAAACGAAACTAAAATACTTTATTAATTGCTAGACCTCTATTTTGAATCTTTCTTTCTTTCTTTCTTTCTTTCACACACGTATTCTTTACGCACTGATATTTTCAACACGCAAGCACACACACACACACACACACACACACACACACACACACACACACGTACATATATGTATATATGTATGCATGTATATTTCTATTAGTGTGCGTGAGACTGTGTGTGTGTGTGTGTGTTTTTTTTTGTTTGTTTTTTTTAACTGAGAAAGGACATATGTCGTTTACGAGATAATATATGTCGTTAATGAGATAACGAATAACAGATCCGATATTGTTCAAACCATGAACGTAAAAATTAAGCAAACAAGGTTAAACGTCTTCTCCCTCCTTCCCTCTCTCTCTCTCTCTCTCTCTCACACACACACACACAGAGAAAATTTCCTGGAATTAAAGCTGGGATTGGAGCGTGTTCATCTCCCCCATATCGTCTTCGGGTGGGGTTTTTTTCTCGTTAAAATACGGGCGGTGCCCGTGACCAGTGTCACGAGTTTTTCGTCGACCTCTTTCTTTTTTCGTTGCTCAAGCATGGGTCCTTCATTAAACTGATCATTTGTTCCTAGCAACAGCCAATGGAAAGTAATTAGTAATATATTTATATATATATATATATATATATATATATATATATATATATATATATATGTGAGGGTCATTCAATAGAATAAAGTGAATTTTACCACATGAGTTGGCAGTTGAAAGCTCTATTATACAGTTGCACCTTTTTCAAGGAAATCGAGTAATGAGTTCTTTTCATGTCCTAAAATAGTTTCAGTATAGCTTTTTTTTTTACTGATTGCTGTGCCCGGAACTTTTTCTTTAACAGAGAGTCAGTGTGTTTTCCACTTGATGGATTGCCTTTTCGACTAATGTTTAAGCCCATTTGTAAAAAAACCTTTTGACTAAAGTATACTTACCCGTACACAGCACACATTCTTTTGAAAATTTCATATGGTTTGTACTTCTTAGTCACCAAACATTTCAAACATGGAAATTCAAGGCTGAGGTGCCACTATTTTACATAGCCTCAAAACAAATATTATTGCGAGATTAAAATGATTTTTGCTATAAACTAATTTCAAACGAGAATACATTTATGGGAAAAAATTCTGGGAAAAAAATACTTTAAAAAAAAAATCACATTTGTTATATAATTACCCTTGCACACACACACACACACACACACACTCACATATATATATATATATATATATATATATATATATATATATATATATATCGGTGATCCTAGTTTAAATTCTGGACGAGGTCGTTGGCATTTCAGATCGCGCTTATACCTTTGGTAAATGATTGCACCCAACTATGGTTAAATAGTAGGGCAAACTAGGTATTTTAAACTTTGGGTAGCGTCTAGGAGAAGGAAAACTGAATAGAAACCTGTAAAACTCTGCTAAAAAATTGACCTTGTGTCACATCTTGCCTGTAGAGAGAAGTTGGGTTATTACATACATATATATATATATAAGTGTGTTTATGTGTGTGCGCGTGTGTGGTGCTAGTGCGACAGGACAATCGTTATCAAGATATAGACCAATTACAAACTATTAATGGCTTTCATGTCATTATTTAGTGACCCATTGTTGTGTCCAGATGCCAGGCAAAACTAAGCATTACGCCTAAAACTATCTCCAATAGAACAGTGTTTTTGTAAGAAAATCAAGCTAATAATTTGCCCGCGTGTATTTGATCTTTATTCACTACCACTTCTCAAAGCATTTTACTTTACTGAGCTAAACTTTAAAAGTCCATGTAATATCAATCTTTTATTTCGACATTATTTCAGTTTGCTAACTTTTTGTGCGCATATGCATTTCCATTGTGCGCTGATTGTAGAACGTATGTAGTTATAAGTTTTATTCAGCTTTTTGGCAAAGCACGTTCTTTTGTCTCTGTAGCGTTCGTCTTACCCTTGTTGATGTTCTAAACGAATGAGTATTGGAAATCTAACTGCTGTAAATGTCGCAAAAAATCTTAAGATATTGTAGAGAATATTAATTTAGACACTTGTGCTTTTTTTTCTTTCAAGGACAAGCAAAACTGGGGATATGTTTTATTCTGATTGTGATGAGCCGCCTCTGGAACTGCCTTCCGCAGACTTGGTGAGACCTTGACACATTACATACATACCCTGCCACTGACCGTTATTATAGCCATCCCTAACATGGTTGCAGTTTTGATTACTTCGAGCTGCGAGCTGGTAGAAAACGGGATAATTACAACCTTGAAATACAATGCTCTTTGTGTAATACTGGCTCCTTAACTGTATAAAACGTTCACATATCCATTCATTTTTATCGCTGAGAGCTTTTTTTTTCTTATTTTTTCGTTCAAACTCTGCAGGCTAATGTCATTTATATGCCACGTGTATCGCTTTCACTTTGAATCACTTGATTGCCGATTCTTCATTTAAAAAAATACCCTTTCTCATACAAATATTTTTGCAAGTAGTCGAAATTGTCAGTTTTACATAAATGAAACACATTTTAAATGCTATTCGGACAGTTGAACTCATTTGTGTTCTGAATATCGCTCGTATAACATTACGGACGATCACTTACCCTTCTGTATATCATTATTTCGTTGGGGAGATCGATTTCTTTTGTGGCTGGAAAAATCATCACTAATTTATAAGCACTATGGTGCCATCTCCTCATTAAATGATAAACCTTTGAAATTAGTATACCAGTACATATATCTCGGTAGCAATATCACATCTACAGAAAGGTAAAGCATTGGATGGGATGTTATTGACAGCTTATCAACCATATGGAAATCTGATCTCTCTAACAAAATGAGAATTCTTCCAAGCTTAATTTAGTTGGGCTTTATGGCATATCAACCGTTGTGGGTTATTTAATAATAATTAAATAATTATCAACCAATGATTCAATTTAGTTACACAGTTAAATTGTTTCAAGTAGTGCTATTGTACATTAATAATTCAATTTAACATTACTCAATCATTTGCACAGTTAAATAGTTCTATGTATTACGATGTATCCCTAACAATTTAATTACGCATCAAACATTTGCTTACACACAGTTAAATAATTAAACAGTTCTATTTCTAACAATTCAATTTTAAGTTAACTCATTTGTATGAGTTTAAATGTCAAACAGTTCTATTTGAGCCATAGGTAGGCCCCTATCAGATGCTATCACTCCAGGCCAAAGTAGACTGGGGAGCGATGGCAATGAAGGGATACTCGGCGTTCCCCAAAGCTCCAGCATTTTTAGAGCCTCACCCTCAGATGGTTGACTGTTATATCCAGGACAATCGTTTGGGGAGGGTTCTTACTCTTTTGCAGAGATGCAGTCGGTGTATTCTAAAGCCCCAGCTGTATCTGCGTAAGTACCATTATATGGTTGCACCTGTTAGCATCTAACAACTCGATTAGAGAAGAGGTTACATGAGAAATATTCAAGGATGCTGTAGGCTGATTTGTATAAATCTTGGAAACAATACGCTACAAGACAGTAGTTGCATGACTACTTACCTCCCATCTCACAAACCATTCAAGAAAGTCGAGCAAGACACAGTAAACACTGCTGTTGAAGTAAAAACGAGCTCAAAACTGACATTCTCCGATGAACTATTACGCATGGACACATTAGAGCTGGCCGATCAGCAAAAGTTTACATTCACTGGCTCTGCTCGAACACTAGATGCATTCAAGAGGACCGATGAAGAGTGATGGCCGATAAAGAAGGATGGTGAAATGGAGAGAGTCGACACGCTTTGATGATGATGATGATGATGATTTGGATTATTTTTTAGCAACATTGAATACACAGATAAAACCATAATAGTTACTCAGCTATCTTAGATATTCCAATCTCTACAAAGGGCGGTACACAAACGCTTTTGTCAATTATCATGTCGACAGAGCTTAGAATACGCCAACTGCATCTTCTGCTGTGATGTAAGAAACCCCTTTCTCAAAAGAGGAGTGAGTGATTGAATTTAGCGGCATGTCAACCCCTCAAGAGTTATTTTATGACCGGAGCTTAGGGAATCGTGTTCATATTTACATTTTTGTCTTGTTTTTTTGTTTTATTACATACAGTCATATCGATCTCGGAGGTGTCCTCGCGGCGTAATAATTAGATCGCTGGACTGTGGAATCATAGTGAGAGAGTTCGAACTCCAGTCGCGCTATTACGTTCACTTTGGGATAAATGGCTTTAAGGGAGGTATGAACCCCCTTCCGGCTATGGGTTAAATTGTACCCCACAGTTCTTCTAGGAGGATGGATTTAGCATTAAGTAATCCAAGAAAGTTGATATGTCAAATTTTATAAAAGATAAAGACATATCGAAATCAAATAATTTTTAAAACCATAAATGGGACCCTAAAAAGTACGACCATTCCGAATCAGAGTGGAATTGGGAGTAATGGTAATTACTGAGTACTCCACTCCCTCCATATGTCTAAAACATCACATACATTTAGCGTCAACTACACAAGAATGCTGCATGCTGTTTTTAACAAATTCTGGAAGTAGCACCGTAGAGAATAGTAGTTGTACGGCCATTTACCTCATATCTCACAAACCACACAAGAAAGATGAGCATATATATACTGGACACTGGTGATGAATTAAGGAAGAATTCATAGACGATATTCATCCTTGGACTCCTACACATGGACACACCAGTATTTGTTGAGCAGGAGAAGACTTACATTCATCTGAACTGTGCGGATATTGGGCGCCATCAAAGGGACTTATCAAGAGTTATCACTGGTAGGGACAGACAGAGAAAGAGAATCAATGGAATCTGTGCGATTAGAATGCCTTGATGATGATGATGATAATAGGGTAGATTAATTTCAATGTGCTGTTTAGATGAGATATATCATATTTCTAACTATTTTTAACTCATCTTAGAGATGCTTCATCTGTTGATTCGTGTAAACCAGCATCTATATCCTTTGATTACCTAACCCAGAGATTGAACTCTCAACTGCTAGGATAAACTGCGAAAGCGTACATACACTAAGCTAAATCTTAGATCAACAAACCTATGACCTAGTATGTTAATCCGTTAATCTGCTCAATAAGCATTTCGTACGGTAAGCAGCAACTGCGTAATCTTAACGAGAATTTTTTGTTATCTCCCCTTGCTTTTCTACTCCCGTTATTTTTTCTTATTTTTATTTTTTATTTTTTGTTTGTTTGCCGGGCAAGTCAGGAGTTGATGAAAACAAAT
>OY757917.1:68790216-68885216 GCA_963585895.1 Sepioteuthis lessoniana | reverse complement strand
TAAATATATATATATATATATATATATATATACAAGTATGTAAGTTGGACCACCGTAGACGTGTGCGACCCGAAGGCTTCTTTTTTAAAAGCTACTACACCGATGTGTTGAGGAGGGCGCTACTCCTTTCACTGGATTGCTCTACTTCCTTTTGACCCGTACCTTATAATGCTGTGTCTTAAGCAAGAAGACCTCAAGTACCATTTTTAAGCATTTGGTATGATGGGATTGAACCCTAGTTTCCCGTATCCTCGGCAAACACTCTAACGAATGGGCCAGGGTACACACATACACACACACACATATATAGAAGTGAAATAAGAATAGTATTTTGATTTTAAAATAAACAACAATATAAATCGAATAAGATCATTTAACCATAATTTTTTAAATCTGTTTAAACAAAGAACTTGTGTTTAATTGAATTTTTAATGATACATAGCAAACTTGGAAAACTTTAACTGTGTGCAAACAAATGATTTATAGTAATTAGAATTATTCGTATTAAATAGAAGTTATTGAAACCATTTAACTATGTGACAAAAAAATGAACTCGGAGTCATTTAAAAATGTTTTCGGCAAAATGTGTTTACAAATCGTATATTTAATATAAATGTATAAAGAGGATTTGGCATTAAATAACCTACAATGGTTGATATGCCATAAAACCAAAGCGAACCAAACCTAATCAAGCCTGAAATTCTGGGGAAGAATTAAGAATTCCCAGGATGCAGCCCAACTGGAATAGCCTAAAATACTTAGAAGAGTCCTAAGAAGCGCTTGTGATGTAACGATTATGATCTAAGAAAAAAGACTGGGAGAGCCAAGTTCAATAGCAAGACGAAATTATTTGGGGTTCACTACGCTCAAATGGCCAGAGGAAAAGTATTTATACCTTTCACCACCCACGACCCCCACCTATGATAGAAAAGAATGGTCTCTTTAGCTTTGATGCAGCAACCAGTCTAGGAGAAAGAAAACTCTGAATCCAAACCAGCTTTACTCGCTTAAAATTTGACCTTGTGTTAAATTGTCCCTGTGGCGTGGGGGCTGGGTAAATGCTTAGTTAGAAGAGTCCTGGTTAGCTGATTAGTTGTTTTCAACTATGGCATATCAACCATTGTAGGTTATTTAATGCCAAATCCTCTTTATACATTTATATTAAATATACGATTTGTAAACACATTTTGCCGAAAACACATGTATAGACGTTAAGTTTAGTTTGGTTTGATTTTATGGAATATCAACCATTGTTTAATGCAAAATATCAACCATTGTTTAATGCAAAATATCAACCATTGCAAAAAAAATATCAACCATTGTTTAATGCAAAATATCAACCATTGTTTAATGCAAAATCTGGTTTAATTGTTTAATGCAAAATATCAACCATTGTTTAATGCAAAATATCAACCATTGCAAAAAAATATCAACCATTGTTTAATGCAAAATATCAACCATTGTTTAATGCAAAATCTGGTTTTTACATATATACTAGATATATGATTTTTTTAACAAATTTTGTAAGAACACACGGTTAAATGATCAAACAGTGCTATTTCTAACGATTCAATTTAGACAACAAAGTTAAATTGTTCCAAGTATTGTTATGTATCTCTAACAATTCAATCAGATAATAGTCATTTGTTTAAACCCTGTTTAATGATTAAACACACCTATTTCTAACAATTCAGTTTAGCATAAGTCATTTGTTTGCATTCAGTTTAAATATCAAACAGTCCTATTTGACCTATAGATAAGGAAGAGTTGACCTGGGAGAAATGGCAATAGAGGGATACTCCGCATTCTTCAAAGCTCCAGCTTTACTGGAATCTCACCATCAGATTATTTAATGTCATATCTAGGATACTCGTTCGGGGTTCTTAGATCTCAGCAGAGATACAGTCGGTGTATTTTACTGCTGGGCTTGTATAAAGGTTAAGGAGTCACGTTCGTTGTACGTTCAGATTTACATTTTGTGGTCTTGTCGGCTAGAGCTGTAAAATACGCCAACGGTCTCTCTGCAGAGGCGTAAGACCACCGCCACAATGAATGTCCGGGATATGACACCAAAATGAATCTGATGGTGTGGCTCCAGTCCAGGAGGTTTCGAAAATATGGACTACCCCATCATTGCTATTACTCCCTGACCCGCTCTGAACCGGGTTGTGGGCACCAATTATGAGTAAAAAAGAACTGTTCAATTATTTACTCAGGATTATTGGGCTATTGGGTAGAGTGTTCGCCAATGGTCCGGTGTTCAATCCTAGGTCAGGTTTTACCAAAGACTCAAAAAATAGTACTTGGTATCTTCTTGTTAACACTCAGCATTTTAAGGTACGTATCTAGGGTAAAGTGGAGCAATCCAAAGAAAGGAGTATCACCCTTCCCTATACCTCGGTGTAGTATATATTGAAAAGAAAACCTTCGAGTCGCCCTCGACTACGGTCGCCAACTTTACATACTTTTTATTATAATAAGTAATTTGAAACCATTTTGGTGTAAGCAAATTGTTTGTATTAGATAGGAATACTTGATAAATAGAATTACGACTGTTAAATAGTAATACTTAAAACCATTTAAGTGTGTACACGCAAAACATCTCTAAGAACTCGTTAAAAGAACAAACTTGCCTTTATATCATGTATATTCAAATATGATTTTATTGAATGAAAAACAAGGGTTGATATACCATAACCAACCAACCAACCAACCAACCAAGATCTTTTGTGTTGTTGTTTCTTTAGAGTATTTTTGCACACCTTCCTTTCGAATAGGAATAAGTTTTAAAGAGATATATTTGACGCATAGATGAGAATCTAACTGGTACTACCAATTAAGTCAGATGACCTGAGAGTAACGAAGAGGCACTCCACACCCCAAGATCTTCAGAACGGGAACCTCATGATCAGATGTAGTTTACCATCATACTCAGGACCCTTCTTTTTGGAGAGTGGCTTTATCTCTTAGCAGAATTTCTAAGTCTCACTGACGAGGCAAACCTAGTGATCCGAGGAGACTTGCTGTCACTCCGACGCCAGTCAAAACCACTAGTAACAACTGGTGTGAATGACTTACACAAAGCAGAATGATAATGAAAATAATATCTACTAATTCCTTGACAATCTGGTAATGAACAAAACGATATTGTACTAAGCAGGAAGTAGTCGCTATAACCGTTTATTTTTCTCTTCCCGGTAGATGACACAAACGGTTAAGTTAGCGTTCTTACAAAGTACTTGGTGGCTTTACTTAAAGAATTATGTCAGGCAAGCTAATCAAACAGATTATGTTTAGCAGTAAATTCAGTTCTACTCCTATACTCATGATTTCGAGTGATGACAATTACGCAAATACGCTGCTCGTTTTGTTTTTCATGAGAAGAAGAAGAAGAAGAAGAAGAAGAAGAAATTTATACAAAAGTAGCAAATAAATAAGATTTAGAAGAAGAAGAAGAAGAAGAAGAAGAAGAAGAAGAAGAAGAAGAAATTTATACAAAAGTAGCAAATAAATAAGAAGAAGAAGAAGAAGAAATTTATGCAAAAGTAGCAAATAAATAAGATTTAGAAGAAGAAGAAGAAGAAGAAGAAGAAGAAGAAGAAGAAGAAGAAGAAGAAATTTATACAAAAGTAGCAAATAAATAAGATTTAGAAGAAGAAGAAGAAGAAGAAGAAGAAATTTATACAAAAGTAGCAAATAAATAAGATTTAGAAGAAGAAGAAGAAGAAGAAGAAGAAGAAGAAGAAGAAGAAGAAGAAGAAGAAGAAGAAATTTATACAAAAGTAGCAAATAAATAAGATTTAGAAGAAGAAGAAGAAGAAGAAGAAGAAGAAGAAGAAGAAGAAGAAATTTATACAAAAATAAGATTTAGAAGAAGAAGAAGAAGAAGAAGAAGAAGAAGAAGAAATTCATACAAAAATAAGATTTAGAAGGAGAAGAAGAAGAAGAAGAAGAAGAAGAAGAAGAAGAAGAAGAAGAAGAAGAAGAAGAAATTTATACAAAAATAAGATTTAGAAGAAGAAGAAGAAGAAGAAGAAGAAGAAGAAGAAGAAATTCATTCAAAAATAAGATTTAGAAGAAGAAGAAGAAGAAGAAGAAGAAGAAGAAGAAGAAGAAATTTATACAAAAGTAGCAAATAAATAAGATTTAGAAGAAGAAGAAGAAGAAGAAGAAGAAGAAGAAGAAGAAGAAGAAGAAGAAATTTATACAAAAATAAGATTTAGAAGAAGAAGAAGAAGAAGAAGAAGATGAAGAAGAAGAAGAAGAAGAAGAAGAAGAAGAAGAAGAAGAAGAAGAAGAAGAAGAAGAAGAAGAAGAAATTTATACAAAAATAAGATTTAGAAGAAGAAGAAAAAGAAGAAGAAGAAGAAGAAGAAGAAGAAGAAGAAGAAGAAGAAGAAGAAGAAGAAGATGAAGAAGAAGAAGTTAGTAAAATCTTTGAGGCATGATGACTTTTGGATTTCAGTATCTAAAAATTATAAATATAAAACTAGGCAAAAAGAAAACTGATGCAAACATGGAGGTAGACATTTTCATTGAACCTGAAATCGGAAAACTGAATAAGTAGTAAGTAAAGATAGCGACCTTCTACTCCTTTCTCTTGATTGCTCCCCTTTACCTTGATCCTTATCTTATAATGCTGAGTGTTTAGCAAGGCGTCATCAAGTACCATTTTTTGGGGTCTTTGGTATGACTCGACCTGGGATTGTAATATTTGATAACAAGTTCAAGTGTAAACTGAATCCACTTCTGCTAATTCTCTAGGATTCATTTAAGTGAACCATAAAGACTTTTGAGGCTTTCTAAGAGCTATTTTCGTTTTTTACTGACTTTTATTCTCCAAAATTCGTATTATCTCCAACAAAGTCCTCATGGCGTAATGGTTATCGTCTTATGAAATGCATCCAACGGGCCAAATTCGAATCCAGAACGAGGTGGTCTGCTTTTTCATTTTATACAAATGCTCTTGGGAAAGACATAAACCCAACTGTCTCCCTCCCGCTATTGGGTAAGTATCAGTGCTGACTAAGCTCTTCAGCTTTATATCGGCCAGCGATCCAGAAGTTACATTCTGAACTCAAATCCACTAAATAATTCACTCCGTGTCGTATCCTCCGTGTGTCAGGGGATGTAGTACAGTCACCGGCCTCTGCTCTGTCGGTGATGGCTTTTCATCTTTTGGGGAGGGAGAGGAACACTATATATATATATATATATATAAATGTAAACAAACGGACGCTGCTGCTGCAGTTAATACATAATACCTTAAAAAAATTCACTTGGCCAACGTGGTACGCTTATTGCCCGAGCGGTCTGAGACTAAGTCTAACGTAATGTTGGACGGGTTTCGATCCCGGCTTCGAGCGTCCTACGTGTCTGGCCACACTGAAGAGTTCTGATAGAACGAAACGGTGTGTCAGTGGATGACAATATATATTGTCTGTCTGTGGATGACAATATATACGCCATGGTGTTTGAACACTCTGGCGAAGGAATTTTCGGGCGCTGCTCGCATAATGCAAAGCTCTTCGAAAGAATTGAGCACTCTGGTAGCCGATAAGGTATAAAAATGTAACAAATGGACGCTGTTGCGGCTGTTGCTACATAATACCTTTAAAAAAATTCCCTAATGTTGGACGGGTTTCGATCCCGGCTTTGAGCGTCCTACGTGTCTAGAAACACTGAAAAGTTCTGATAGAACGAAACAGTCTGTCTTTTTGGTTTGGTTTGTTTGGTTTTATGGCATATCAACCTTTGTAGGTTATTTAACGCCAAATCCATTTTTATGTAAATAATCTGTTCTATTGAAAACAGTTCAGTTTAGCATAAGTACACAGTTTAATTCTCAAAAACATTTCCATTTAAAACTATTCAATCAGTTATATGTAATAATTTAGTTAAGTGTAAATACAGTTTTAATGTCGTAAAACAGTTCTATTTGAAATAATTCAGGTAAGCATAAGCACGCAGTTTAAGTGTAAGTACGGTTTAATAGTCAAAAACGTTTCTATTTCAAGCTATTCAGTTAACTCCATTTTAGCATAAGTATGCTGTTAGTTCTATTTAACCCATAGATAGGGCCCTATCAGGTGCTACCACTCCGGGCCAGAGTGGACCTGGGAGCGATAGCAATGAAGGGGTACTCCGCATTCCCCAAAGCTCCAGCACTGCTGGAACCTCACCATCAGATTGTTTAGTGTCATATCCTGGACACTCGTTAGGGGGGGTCTTACCCCTCTGCGGAGAAGCAGTCAGTGTATTCTACAGCCCCAGCCGACTGGGCAATACACAGATTTAAATGTCAGACAGTTTTATTTCAGATAATTCAGTTCAGCATAAGTACACAGTTTAGACGTCAAAAACAGTTCTATTTCGAGCAATTCAGTTCAGCACTAGTACGCAGTTCCAATGTCAAAACAGTTCTATTTTAAACAATTCAGTTTAGCATAAATACGCAGTTTAAATGCAAAAATCAGTATAGTGAAAGAAGCACGGTTTTGTTCTATTTAACCCATAGATAGGACCCTTATCAGGTGCTACCACTGCGGGTCAGAGTGGACCTGGGAGCGATGGCAATGAAGGGGTACTCCGCATCCCCCAAAGCTCCAGCGTTACTGGAACCTCACCATCAGATTTTTTAGTGTCATATCCAGGACACTCGTTCGGGGGGTGCTTACCCCTCTGCAGAGAAGCAGTCGGTGTATTCTACAGCCCCAGCCGACTGGGCAAAATCTGTCTGTGGATGACAATATATATATATATATATATATATAGCTCTTCTCCCTCCCGCTAGGGCTAAACAGTTGGCCTGACTAGACTCTTTAGGTTTGGTTTAGCAACCGCTCTTGGAGAAGATAAACAGAATTAAAACCAGCTCTACTCCTCTTAAAGATTGACTTTGTGTCACTTCATGCTTGTAACATAGGAGTTGGGTAATATATATATATAAACATATATAATAGAATGAGGTGTTAGATGCCTTTTCCACTCGATTTTATCCAGCAGTTCTATGTGCCATAAGTAATGAACACGGTTAGAAACTCCAACAAGACATTTCCGAGATGGTCTCAACTTACTAAGGCCAATTTAAACCAGTCCAAAATGGCTGACTACTGCTGATCCCTCCTGCACTTACAAGAGGGTTGTTCCAAAAGTAATGTTTTATTATATTTCATCATTCTAAAACCTCAGATGCTGATGTAGTGGTATACCAGAGAGGCCTAAATTTCCCATACTTATGTTGTCTTCTTACAGAGAAAAACTGCGTGGCTATCAAGCAAAATGCCATATGACGTGAGAACAGTGCTGTGTCACTGAATTCCGACGTAAAGAAAAAATGAAGCAAGATAATCTGGAGAAAAATTTGTAGCTTTACTTAGATCGCTCAACTGAGCATCGTAACAACAGGAAACTCATAGAAGTGAGATAAGTTTGTGAATTTTTATATAGTTCAATAAAAAGATTTCGCCCTACTTGGCGTACATTATACTACACGAAAGTAATATCAAAATAGAGAATAGATGAATTTTTTAGCAAACTCTGACATTTTTTCACGCTATACTTCCATATTATTTAGGATTCTTTCTTTTTCGTTTTCTTTTTCCCTTTTTCTTTTCTTCTTTTCTACGTAGACACACAATGTCTTTGATGAAACAGGAAATGCCTAACCCACTCCCTCTCTTCTTCCACTTTGTTTTCCCTATTTCTTTTTCTTTTATCTCACTAAAATTAATTCCACTTTCATATAATCAAAAATCTCTAAATAGCCTGATACATTTGACTCCATCCTCATACACACAGATAGCCACAGTCAACCCCACTAAAAAAAAAACAAAACACCATCATGACTAAACCCACATGTACCCCCCTCTGTATTTCTCCCATTACATGCCTCTAATCTTTAGACCCTCTCCCTCCCCCTTTTATACCTTTATTTTCTCCGTTATCTTATCGATTTCGTCATTTGCTTAAATGTAGAAAAACTAAAAGAAAAGTTTTTAGTCTGAGGAAGTTCTTGGAATAAAAGAATGAAATATCTCTATCTATCAATTCAACATAGTTTAATATCTATATAATCTGTCAATTAAGTTCATTCTAACAGAAAAAGAATCGCACCGAATTTGTGCCAATATGGAGAAGGGCATGATCTAGAAAGAATGTGGAAAATTGTCAACAATTTGGACAAAAAGGAAAAAACGGAATGTATTTCATGTTCATATTTTTGTATGCACTGATTTTTTCTTAAATATATAACAGGATTACTTCATTAAAGTATTCTGTTGTTATCTATTTCCCCGGATATAGCCTAGTATTTCTGTTGGTCGAAATAAAAGCAGATCATTGTGTTGATATAAAATACATTCTATTTAATAAAACAAAACAAATTATTTTGTAGTATTAACTAAGTAGCTAAATAACCCTTTTCTTTTTACTTAAATTGTTCCACTATATTTTGTCACAAAGAAGAATAAAAATTTATGATTCTAAAGATGGCGGATGAAGAGAAAATATAAGACTTATTTCTCATTCTAAGGACGCATTATCTATATGTTTCCTTTTTTGTTTTCTGTGTGAATATCATACATGAAAAATGTTATTTTTGCTTCTGACGTTTTATTCTTGTCAAAGGTGTAACAATGATCATATTCATTCTGTTAAAAGTAAGTGGATTATGGCGAAAGAATAGTTAAGCTTTTATGTAAATTTCTTTTTCTAGTAGAGTCTTTGACTGTGTGGGAGACTTGACAAATATCTACGTAAATGTTTGACTGCGAAGAATACTAGATAAATAGCTTTTTATTCACAAAGCAACTCAAATATAACTTTTCCCTATGTAACACCAATAATTTGCAAGCAATTGTATCGTTTTAAGTGACTAATAAAACTAATCCTTTGTAAATATATATAGCTTCAAGTAACTATTCTTAATTCAAATAACATACAATAAATGGTATCAAATATTCCTTTCAAATTATCCTTTTAAGAAAACCTTTTTTTTCAGGGCTTGAGCTTAGAATACGCTGATTGCATTCCCTGCAGAGGAGTAAGACCCCCTCCCCGTAAAAAATGCCCGAATATGGCACTAAACTGCATTTGATGGTGAGACTACAGTTCTGGATATCTTTGACATGTGGAGTATCACTTCATTACTATTAATTTCTAATTTACTCTGACCGTCAATCCATACTTTCAGGAGCGGGTGTAGAATACATATATTCTGTGGAGTGCAACTTTTTTTTATCATTATTTCGTGTTTCACTCTGATCGACAATCCACACTTTCAGCTGGGGCTGTAGAATACATATATCCTGTGGAGTACAACTTTTTTTTATTATTATTTCGTGTTTCACTCTGATCGACAATCCACACTTTCAGCCGGGGCTGTAGAACACATATATCCTGTGGAGTACAACTTTTTTATTATTATTTCGTGTTTCACTCTGATCGTCAGTCCACACTTTCAGCTGGGGCTGTAGAACACACATATCCAGGGGAGTACAACTTTTTTATTATTATTTCGTGTCTCACTCTGATCGACAATCCACAGCGTCAGGTGGGGGTGTAGAACACATATATCCTGTGGAGTGCAACTTTTTTTATTATTATTTCGTGTTTCACTCTGATCGACAATCCACACTTTCAGCTGGGGCTGTAGACCACATATATCCTGTGGAGTACAACTTTTTTTATTATTATTTCGTGTTTCACTCTGATCGTCAGTCCACACTTTCAGCTGGGGCTGTAGAACACACATATCCAGCGGGGTACAATTTTTTTAATTATTATTTCGTGTTTCACTCTGATCGACAATCTACAGCGTCAGGTGGGGGTGTAGAACACATATATCCTGCGGAGTGCAACTTTTTTATTATTATTTCGTGTTTCACTCTGATCGACAATCCACACTTTCAGCTGGGGCTGTAGAACACATATATCCTGTGGAGTACAACTTTTTTTTATTATTATTTCGTGTTTTACTCTGATCGTCAATCCACACTTTCAGGTGGGGGTGTAGAATACATATATCATGTGGAGTACTACTTTTTAAAAAATTATTAATTCATGTTTCAAAGTGATCGACCATTCACACTTTCAGTTTGGGATGTAGAATTCATATGATATGTGGAGTACCACTTTTTTACCATTAATTTGTGGTTCACTCTGATCAACAATCCACACTTTCAGCTGGTGGAGTAGAATACATATATCATGTGGAGTACCACATCTTTACCATTAACTCAAGGTTCACTCTGATCGACACTCCACCCCTTTCTGCGCTTCTACAGAGGGCTAAGACCTCATACCCAACGCGGCCACCCTTTGGCTGTGGGTGATGACCTGTACTTCTTCCGAACAGGATCCTGCTTGTTGAGCAGTCATTGACTCAGTAACTGAAGTGGCCAAGTAATTTGCAACACTACACTTTGACGCTTACTGGTCTTGACAAACAGCGGAGAGGCCCGATCTGATCAATCAATTGGACATGTCAAACGATTGGAGCTATATGATTGTCCCAACATTATTCTTCTAATTGTTCTGCAACTCTGTTCTATCTTAAAGAAGCTACAAGGCTGTGGGTAAGTGTCAACTGCGCTGAGATAATACTTGAAACCATTTAACAGTGTGCAAAAAATAATTGATATTAAATAGAATTATTAGCTTTATATAACAATACTTGAAACTATTTAACTGTATGCAAACAAACTCTAACTCGTTTAAAATTACTACCTATAAACATACTTCTTGTTTATCACTTACGACTTATATATATATATATATATATTAAAACTTGTCAAACTAATTCAGATTTTTCTGGTTTTATTGAGTGAGTTGACCACCCCCCGCACAAATGTTCAGCTACGTTCTACTATCTGGGTTATTTTTTGAATAACCATCTTACCAAGGGTAGTTTCAATAATACCGTAACATTTCTAAGACCAACCTGTAGGTGAGGCAACAGAATACGCCCACTGCAACGCTGCAGAGGGTAAGACCCCTCTACTACGACCGAGCCTCCTGAGTAGGACACTAAACTGCAACTGTTGGTGAGGTACTAGTCCTGGAGCTTTTGGGAATGTAGAGTACCCATTCATTGAACTAACTCTCAGATTCACTCTGAGTGATAGTACTTGTTAGAGACCTATTTAGGGGTGAAATAAAATTGGTCAATCATTTACTAAGGATTATTATTATTATTATTATTATTTTCATTTGAAGCCATGCAGTTATGTGAAAATCATTTGCACTAAAATAGAATACTTCATAAATAGACGTAGTGTAATGGTTAAAGCATCGGACTGCGTAATCGTATTAAGCAAGTTCGAACTCCTGTCAGGCTATTACGTTCACTTTCGGACAAATACCCTTGGGAAAGGCATGAACCCCTTTATTCTCCCTGCTATGGGTTAAATAGCATCACTGCTGTTTTTCTGGAAGGATGGCTTTGGCATGAAATAACCCACGAAGGCTGACTTGCCATTAGACGAAGAAAACTTAACCTTCATAAATAAAATCAATAATTTAAGAAAGGAACACTTGAATACATTAAATTGTGTGCAAACAAATGAGTACTGAAAACTCGTTTACACATAAAAAGCTTCCAACAAATTATTCGCTCACTATATGTATATGAATATGAGGAACAACTGTGATAAGACAAATAGGAATGTTACTTTTACTTTGTTTTTTTTAACTTGTTTCGAACATCGGTAATCGACAGTAGAAAAGGGTTTTTTTTTTGTGGAAAAATGTTTTTAGAAGGACTAAAAAAATATTTCTATTCTGATTTATCATTTTATAAAGGAGTTGATAAAAAAAAAGTGGTTTAAAATATACCGTTGGCTTTGTAAATCCATTAGTCAAATAAAAAATGTTTTCTGATCAAAGTATCTTCTATATATATATATATATATGTCTCTGTGGTGAAAGTACCAGATTGATGTGTTTTCATTGGGTTTGGTAAGAGTGCGTTTCCAAGTAGCACTGACTTGACCGTCTTGTTTTTCTTTTTTTTCTTTCTTTTTTCTTTTTTGCTTATTTGGAATTTTCTTCTTTTTTTTTTCTTTTTTAGAGGGTAGGAGACTGTCCAGACTTATTTCAAGGCTGAGTTGTGTTGTTAAATTTTATAAAAAAAAGCACTTTTCAAATTAAGATTGACTTATTGGCTAGTTTTAACTCACAAGGGAGGCTATTTCTAAAAATCAAACCAACCAACCAACATTTCCAAGTAGTTTTAGACTTTTATCGCAGTAATCTTTTTATCTTAATCCTTGTCGCTTGGATCAACTTTGTTTTTCTCTCTTAGGCCTGTTGCAAGGCAAAGCTGATGAAGATACCTCTTGTCCGTGGAGATCGGAACACCGGGTTGCAATGTCTATCCATAGTATTAGAATCATTGTGCTGTACGTAGTCCTAAATCTTTTACAACACAAACTGTGGTGATTAACTGTGTTTCTTTTATGTCCTATGTACGCATCTATCATATGCTCTGTGACATTGGTATGGAAAAAGCAATTTTTCTTTGACTGTCATTTACCCGCAATTATCAAATCAATGCTTAATAAATAATGAGGTATGTTGTGAGCAAATTATTGATTTGCTTCGTTTTATGCCGTAAAATAACGCAAAGTTAAGTGGCAATGTAAATTAGTTTACAGCGCATTCTCAGAGTTAATTGCTTGTCTGCCACTTCATGTTTGATAGGGATGACTAAATCGTGTCACTGATAAACGCCGGCGAGACAGACAAGTGGGTCAGAGCGAACACGTTTGTAAGTAAAGTCGGTGACAGCAGTCAAGGGTAACCCGAAGGCTCCCATTTCAATAGCTATTGCACCAAGGTGTAGGAAAAGGCGCTACTCCTTTCCCTGGATTGCTCCACTTTACCCTTGATCCGTACCGTATATTACTGATGCCAGGCGGCATCAAGTGCCATTTTTGAGTCTTTGGTAAGACTGGGATTGAACCCCGGTCCACTGGCGAACACTTTACTCATTAGGCTAATGGCCCGTTTGAAAATAGGGAATATTTCTTTAAAAGTGTGTGTGTGTGTGTGTGTGTTCGTGAGAGAGAGAGAGAGAGAGAGAGAGAGAGAGAGAGAGAGAGAGAGAGAGAGAGAGTGGGGAGACACTTCTTATATTGATAACTGATATCATTCACTGGCTATCCCTGCTATCTAAGGGTCAAATAGGACTAAACTGCGTACTTATGCTAAACTGAATTGTTTGAAATAGAACTGTTTTTGACATTCTTTGTCGCCTAAAGCATCTCAAAAAGGGAATGCTGACAGGATTAAGTATCTTTTGTGACTGTCACGCATGAATCTTGATTTATGCAAGGCTCCCCACATTAAAATGACCTTGCATCAAATCCTATCTGGTAGGTGGTATGAATAAATATATCAGTTAGAATTCGTTGGTCATTTCAGGGCCTCTTTCAGAACGACTCAGTTGAATGGGCGACCCAAGCAGAGCCATCTGATTCCCATTCAGTTGACAGATGTTTGTAACAGATTGTCTGTCGCTTCATGCTTGACATGGATGCCGAAAACCAGTCACTAATAAACACCAGCAAGATAGACAAGTGGGTCAGCGCCAGCACACTTGTGAACATCGAATGAATAAAAGAGAGAGAGAGAGGGGGGGTGGAGATAGGGACAGAGATAGTTATTGCGTAGACAACTGATCTTACTCACTCGCTGTTCATACACATCAGGCAGAAATCATGGGTCATTTCGGGTCCTTTTCCGGAACGACGTAGTTGTATGGGTCACCCCAGCAGTGACATCTGGCTCCCACCCAACAGACAAGAAAATATTTAAAAGTTAGAGTCAATGACTGTTCCTAACTTGATCCTCTCAAATCAAGCACGTGGCACTTGGTCAGTAGACTGTAAATTTCAAATCGCTCAATCGACTCAGTTGAGTAAACACAGACGCATACACATATAAATATATACACACTCGCGTACAAACACATAAACTCTCTCTCTCTCTCTCTCTCTCTCTCTCTCTCTCTCTCTCTCTCTCTCAAGCTTGTACTTTTCGAAGCTTGCTAGACCGCTAAATGGAATTTAAAAAATGATTTATTACATTTTTTAATTTGTTCACTAAAAAAATTCAACTGAACTGTTACGTAGTTTGAACAAATACGACAATGTTAATGCATACCTTGTACGTAATCGAGTTTCTATGTTCTGGGCTTGACACTAAAATGTATTCAGTGGGGAAATTCCTGTTCTAGAGCCTCAGGGAGTGTGTAGTACGCCTTCAGTGCAATTACTCCCAGGTCAACTATGACCCAGAGTAATAGTATCTGTTAGGGCCCCATTTATGCATCAAATAAATCTGTTTGAAAATTATTTGTATTTGATAGGAATACTTGATACCATTTGATAATGAGTAGATTATTTTTCTTGGAAATAGTTTCTTGAAATTATAATTATTTACTAAGGATTATTTATTACTTTTAACCATGAATATGCGAAAACAAATGATTGTACTAATGTAACATAATGGCCGAGGGATTTCGGTTTATGCCTTTGGGTTTAGTTAGGCTGAGAACCTTTCGGCTCAGCACATGGGTTAGTTAGGTGCAACATTAATACAGGTGTTGGCTCGCGCGCGAGCGGAGCGGACGTGTCACTCAGAGATGTCACAATAGCCCACATTGGAAGCGTGGTTACGGAGTGCAGGTGACGTCACGCACCGGAAGAGCACGGAGGATTTTGGGAGATTTTGAAAAAGTCAGTTAGTAGAGTGGAGATGAAACCTGCGTCGACAGAAGACGGTTGTTTTTCGCTTGCTCACGGAGACCTTTGTATCAGACGAAAAAGCCAGAATAGAAAGACTGTGCCTTGCTCTCCTTATGTCGTAGAACCCTTACACTCAAAGGTAATAAAAAGTTTCGTACCTGAACAAAGAAGTCATTACGTGTTTTTCGAATTTCGATATCCTATGTTCTGTGTTATATATATATATATATATATATATTCTATGTCCATTTCGTATATCCATATCATGGCTATGGTACACTAATACACAGGACTAATCACAAGAGAGGGTCAATTTTCTGCAAAGATAAAGGAAGAAATGTAGATGTTTATAGAAAGAAAGAAAAAAACTTAATATTATAAACTTGATTTGTGTATTACCCAGTCGCCTGCGGGTGTAGAATAACCCGACTGTACCTCTGCAGAGGGGTAAGACCCTCCTACTGAGTGTCCTAGATGTGACACTAAACAATCTGTTGGTGAGGTTCCAGGAATGCTAGAGCTTTGAGGAATGCAGAGCACCCCTTCATTGCCATCGCTCTAAGGTATGCCTGGTGGTAACACCTGATAAGGCCCCATCTATCCGTCAAATAGAACTAAACTGCGTACTTATACTAAACTGAATTGTTTGTAATAGAACTGTTTTTGACATTGAAACTGTACTTATTTTAAACTGAATTATTTGAAATGGAACTGATTTGACATTTAACTGTGTGTAAACAAAATCTATACTTATACTAAACTGAATTAGCTGAATTAGAACTGTTTGACTAAACTGAATAGCTTGAAATAGAATTTTTTTTGACAAACTGTACTTATGCTAAACTGAATTGTTTGAAATAGAACTGTTCATTTGTATAAGATATATTTGGTATTAAATAACCTATAAAGGTTGATATGCCATAAGAACCAAACAACCAACCGACTGATTTGAAGAGGCCAAGAGAAGAGGTTGTTTTAAATGCTGCTTAGCTTTTTGTCTCCTTCAAAAAGACAATTTCTTTTCTTATGGTGTTTAAAAGGATTTAAGCATTTAGAAGATTAGAACTTAACCAGGTTTCTTTAAAAGAATTTGATGGAAAAGAAGAAAAGAAAGTCATTTAAGTTCATTATATGATCATTCTCTTATCTACATGAGGCAATTGTCTTTAAATATTCATTTTGGAGGACCTACTCGAACGAAAGGAAATAAATCTTTGGTTTGGTTTGATTATTTAGTTTAATGGCATATAAATCCTTGTGGATTAATCAAGAGCCAAATCCTATATATATATATATATATATATATATATATATATATATAGGATTTGGCTGTTGATTAATCCTATATATATATATATATATATGTGTGTGTGTGTGTGTGTGTGTACTTTAAAATGAATAGATCAACCAGAAAATTTGCTTTCAAGCTATTTATTTTTTTCAACCCGTTTTTCTGACGTTTTAAGTCGTCTTCAGGAAGTAAATGGTTTATTTGAGTGTTCCCTTTTTGTTTTTATTGTGACGACTGTTTTGATAGGGTTATGGCTCTTTTTCATTTCAGGGTTCGTGTCTGTGAATGTCCAGTCCGAGTTAATTGTCCGAGACAAAATTTTAAAGAGTAATAAAGAAGAAAAAAATCCCGAATCTATATGCACATACATGAATACGAACATCCATGCAGACACACAAACACACAGAATACTCTCTGGTAAAAAGTGAAAGTTTGCAAGGACGAAAGTTTGTCATGGACGATTAACTCGAACGGGATATTCACAAACTCAAAACCTAGAATTAAACTTAGATCCACAACCCTATCAAAACAGTTGCCACTATAAAAACCAAAGGGAACATTAAAACAAACCATTTACTTCCGGAAGACTACTTAAAGCGTCAGAAACACGTGTTGAAGAAAAATAAATTACTTAAAAGCAAATTCTCTTGTTGACCTATTTTTTTAATTCATTTATTTTTATCTCTCTTTGGAGCACAAGAATATATATATATATATATATATATATATATATATATATATATATATATATATATTGTGTTATCCATAGACAAACTGTTTCGTTGTATCTCAACTCTTCAGTGTGGCTACACCCGTGAGATGCTTCAAGCTGAGATCGAAACCTAGGTGACTTTACGTCAGTCGGACTTCTTACCCCAGACACATCGTTATTCTCAGAGTAAGGAAGGAATTTTTTTATGTATATCTTTCTATGTATACGTTATCGGCTACCTGGAGTGCTCAATTCTTGAGAAGAGCTATTGCATTTCAGGGTATATGATTTATAGTGAGTAGATAACATTATTTTAAACGACTTGTTAATGCTCATTTATTAGCGCACAGATAAATAGCTACAAAAATTCCGATCAAACACTAATAATTCTATTTAATATTAATCATTTGTTTGGACGCAGTTAAATCGCTACATTTACTACTATTTAACATTAGTAATTCTATTAATTATGCACTTCTACCTTATTCATACAGCTGCATGGTTTCAAATTACTACTACGAATAATCCCAAGTAAATGAATGGTCACTTCTATATGAACCATAGATGGGATTCTGACAGGTACTTCAACACTCAGTCAGAGTCGAACTGGGAGTCATGGCAATGAAGGGGTACTGCACATTTCTCAAACTCAATGACACAAGTCAAACGGAGAGAAAGAAAATTCACTGGATATAGAATTTGATTTTTTTTTAAAAGTAAAGTTGGTTGGTTGGTTGGTATTTTATGGCATATCAACCAAAGAACCGTAGTGGGACATTTAATCTCAAATCCGGTTTACAAACACACACACACACACACACACACACACACACACACACACACATATATATATATATATATATATATATAAGTGAATAGTTTGAAAGTGACTTTATTTTTAAACAACTTGTTGGAGCTTATATGTTTGCAAACAGTAAAACAGTTTCATTTATTGCAATCTCACTCTCATAATTCTATTTAATATCAATCATTTGCTTGTTTATATTTGAATGGTTTTATGTATTACTATCTAATACTAATAATTCTTTCAAATATTTATCATTTGTTTAAACTGAGTTAAATGGGGTCAGATATTGCTATTTAACATTAGTAATTCTATTTACCAAGTATTCTTATGTAATATAATTTGTACACAGCTCCACGGTATCAAATACCAAGTAATAATCCTCAGTAAATGATTGAACAGTTCTATTCAACCCATAGATGGGACCCTAACGGGTACAATAAATTAGGATCAGAGTGAACTCGTTAGTATTGGTAATGAAGAGATACTCTATATTCCTCAAATCTCCAAGAATGGAGCATTGCCATCAGATGTAGTTTAATGTCATACCCAGGATACACAGTGGTGGTGGTGGTAGGATTTTACTCCATTGTAGAGGTGCAGTCGGCGTATTCTACTGTCCCTCAGAACAGTAGAAAACTCATTAATAGAATGAGATAAAGAGCATGGGATTTTATTTTTAAATAATACCAGAAGTTCACTGATTGATTTTTACGGCATCTCGATACGTCTAGGGATATTTTTTGTCCAGATGTTAAAGAATCACATTCATCGAACATTCATATCGATTTTTTTGCGTCGTTGTTTCTTAATTTTTTTTTTTTCTTTTTGCACAAAGTGTAATCTATTACAGATCTAAACAGATCTATTTTACCTATAGAAAGAACCCGAAGAGCTACTAGCACTTAGATTGGTGCAGGGAGTGATGGCAATCACTAGGTACTCCACATTTCCCAGATTGTTAGAACTGGAGCCTTACTATCAGAGGTATGTTAATGCCATACTCAGAACACTCTTCTTCTTTTTTAAGAGAATCTTACCACCCTGAATGGGATAGAGTCAGCTTATTCCAAGTCCTGTCGACAGGAATGGTTTGGTTTCTTTGTTTAATGACATATCAACGTTCGCGGTTTATTTAATGCTAAATCAATCCTTGTAAAAGACTAGCAGTGATACGATTTAACTCATAGCTATAGGGATGAGGAAGTTCATAACATCCCGATGGTATTAGTCTGAAAGAAAACGTAATAGCGCGACTGGAGTTCGAACTCGCTTTCTTCGAGGTTGCAGTACTGCACTTTAGTCATTATGCCATGGAGACTACTTAGTTATATGTATCTTAGAATGACTGACCTTATAGGAAGAATGTTTGGCCGAGTAAACTTTTACTTGGGTTTCACAAGTCGTCAAGTTGCTTAAAAAGCTCTTAAAGGCAATGGTCAGTCTTAGGTGGGGGATGCAATCCACATGCATATAGACAAAGCCAAAAATAGCCCAGATTCTCTCAGTCTCTGAAACGAGGCTCATCTTACTTTTTATTTTGCATGTACGCCACGACCGAAGATAAGGAAATGGCTGAAGTTGACATTGTCTTACTCAGGAGAAAATCTATACCTAGAACAGTCATATGCATGTGACTCAGCATTTATTTACACGAAGTGCGTCTGAGTGCAGATGTTTGTAAGCATGTAAATGTACTCGATGCCCTCAACAATCAAGAATTGACAAAAGAGAAAAAGAGAATGCCGTTTTAAGTTTGATCCTGAGCTGTTATACTGAACACTATTTGGCCATTGCTTAAGAAATAACGAATTGTCTGGCCCAGCTAGCAGAGGCAGCAGAATACACCGACTGCATCTCTGCAGAGGCGTAAGATCCTCCCTCAACGAGTGTCCTGTTTATGACACTAAAAAATCTGATGGTGTGGCGCCAGTAATGCTGGAGCTTTGGGGAATAAAAAGTAGCCCTTCATTGCCATTTCTCCCAGGTTCACTCTGACCTAGAGAGGCAGTACCTGATAGGGTCCTATTTGTGGGTTTAATAGAACTAAACTGTGAAGTTATGCTAAGCTGAATTGTTTGAAATTAACTGTTAATGCATTTCATTGTATGTAAACAAAAATTTATACTTATACAAAACTGAAATGATTAAAATATAACTGTTTTGAAATTTAATTGTGTGAAAACAAAAGACTATACTTATATTAAAATGAATTGTTTGAAAGAGAACTGTTTATGTGTATAAAATGGATTTGTCATTATATCACCTACAATGGTTGGTATGCCATAAACCAAACCAAACCAAACCAAACTAAGGAATTGGCTTGATAAAATAATTATTCATATTTTATTAAACTGTATTAGTTATCTTATGAGAGGTTCTTCTATCTGGAGAATATGCAGCAAGCGGTACTGGTCTCTTCGTGAACTCTGATAAAACAGAGTTCCTGTGTCTCAAAGAAGATGTTACGGTCTCCTCATTAAATGACAAAACTCAGAAATAAGTATACCAGTTCATATATCTCGGTAGCAAGATCATATCTACAGACAGCGATATTAGTATGCGCATTGGAAATTCATTGACAGGTATTGACAGGTAATCGATCATAAGGAAATCTGATCTCTCCGATAAAATAAAACGTGAATTCTTCCAAGCTGTAGCCGTATCAGCACTAACATATGGTCACACCACCTGGAGTCTAACGAATCAATTTAAGAAAAAAGCTTGAGAGGAACAATATAATAATCCAACGTGATGTATGGAACAAATGTTGGAAGCAGCACCCCAAAAAACCGTAGCTGTACGGGCACTTACCTCCCATTGAAAAAACCACCCAAGTAAGATGTGCAAGACATATTGGACACTGTTGGAGAACTAAAGACAAATTCATAACGAACGCTTTTTTTTTACTCCTACACATGGACACACCAGTGCTGGTTGAGCACTAAAGACTTACATCAGCTGTATAGGGACACTGGGTTCAGTCTAGACGACCTACCCAGAGAGATAACCCATAGGGACGGATGGCAATATAGAATCAAGCTAGTCCGTGCGATAATGAGGATTTTAGTTAAGAAATTTGCTGTAAAAGCTGTAATAAAAAAACAACAACAAAGAAACCAAAAACAAAAAACAAACGAAGTAATAGTTTGCTTTGAAGCTTTATTGGAATATTTCACATCTGTGATCAGTTAGGGTGAAGTTTTTGTTTGAATATATCTAAGAGGAGACAACTCTGGCTAACTTTATTACAAGCACAAAGCCATTTTTGTGGTTTTCGAGCCTAAAAAATGCTTACATCTATTACAAGCTGATGTTTATATATATATATATATATATATATATATATATATATATATGGAGAGAGAGAGAGAGAGAGAGAGAGAGAGAGAGAGAGAGAGAGCGAGATTTGGTTAGGATTCTTTGTTTAATGGTATATCAATCTTGCCGGAATAAAGAGAGAGACAAAGAGAGACAGAGGCAGAAATAGAGATCCCATGTGAATCTGACAGATGGACATAAAATGAATGAAAACAGAAAAACTGATTAGGAAAATCAAAAAGAGGAAAAAATGATTGTCTATGATTGACAAAGATGATTATTAGATAAATTGATATGAAATCAGAAAGAATGGACTACAAGAAAAATAAAGAAGGAAAACAATTATGACATAAAAAAGAAGAAAAATGCCGTGTAATATTTAGAAAGAAAGATGAAGGGAAATGAAAATAGAAAGAGGAGATAGAAAGGGAAAGAAAGAAAGAAAGAAAGAAAGAAAGAATCAAAAAAAGAGATGTTTCTTTGGTTTAATGGCATATCAACTCTTTTTTAGGTTATTTAATGCCAAATCCATTCTCCTAGAAGAACAGCAGTAGTACTATTTAACCCATAACTGAGAGGATAAGGGGGTTCATACCTTTCCCAAGGGTATTTGCCCGAAAGTGAACGTAATAGCGCGACTGGAGTAGGAACTCGCGTACTACGATTCCGCAGTCCATCGCTTTAACGATTACACCACTAAAAAGAGAGATGTGTCAAATGTAGAAAGAAAGAAAGAAAGAAAAAAAGAAAGAAAGAAAGAAAAAATGTGTCAAAGAAAGAAAGAAAGAAAGAAAAATGTGTTAAAGAAAGAAAGAAAGAGAGAAAGAAAGAATGAATGATTAAAAGAGATGTGTCAAATGTTGAAAGACAGAAATAAAATATTCAGAAAAATGATAGAAAGAAAGAAAGAAAGAACTACATGAAAAATAAAGAAGGAAAACTCTTATGACATAAAAAAAGAAAAAATACCGCGTAATATTTAGAAAGAAAGATGAAGAGAAAAGAAAACATAGGGAGAAGATAGAAAGGGAAAGAAATAAAGAAAAAAGAATGAAAGAAAAAGAAAGAAAAATGTGTCAAATATAGAAAGAAAGAAAGAAAGATAGAAAGAACGAATGAAAAAGAAGAGAGATGTGTCAAATGTAGAAAGAAAGAAATCTTAAGAAAAATAATCGATAGGAAGAAAGAAAGAAAGACGTGAACACTGAAGAAAGTCTAAGCAAAAATGAAGAGAAAAAGAGAGAGAGAGAGAGAGAAAGTGAATATGACAGATGGACATGGTAAGACCTATTGCAGTAGATATTTGATTGCTTGTATACCATTTCATTAATTACTCTTTCCTGCTCGAAATTATGAGCAGATAACAAACTCATCTATTGTATAAAAGTCAACCACTCTTATCTCCCTGACATCCAGCTGTCAATATTTGAGCTCCTGCGTGGGCGGGCATGGGAATCAGGGTTATGTCGAGATTATCTCTGTACTCAGTCAATCTTTTCTTGTTAAGAGACGAAATGATGTTAGAGCCCCACCATCATCAAACGTGCTGATAGCACGGACTCTCATTCTCTCTCTTTCTCTCTCTATCCCTATTTCTCCCTATCTAGCCTTATCGTCAATCGTTACAGGCAAGTCCTCAAAACGGTATCCAATGTCCGTACAGAGCTAATGAATGTAAATCGTTGCTGTTGAACCAGCACTGGTGTCCATGTGTAGTAGTCTATAGGAGAACGTCAGTAATGAACTCGTTCTTACATCACCAAGAGTACTCAAAATTTCTTGTTCATCTTACTTGGATGGTTTGTGAGATGGGAGGCAGGTGCCTGTTCTGTGGGGTGCTTCATCCACGATTTGTAGAATTCTTGCGTAGTTCACACTTAACCTTTTCCCTAACCGTTAACGCAACCAACAAGAAGCAATTCATTTGAACGCTGTTTTTAAGGCAAATCGTTACTCTGTGCCAGATGCAATAAACGTCGTTAAATAAACACGTGCTGGGATACCGAAACATTTTCGGCCCGACCAAGAAAGAATGTTCTAGACTTATGAACCCTTAATATTTTTCCATTGATTATTCTCGAAGTTCAGCTTACTTGGCACATCGTGTTTGATGTTTCTTCAACATACTTGCAGCTCACCATATCAAGCATCAATAAAAAGTTTTTGAAATGATACTTTTCTACCTGGTTGGACCGAGAACTTTCCAGCACCCCACGTATATTTCTTAAATACAATACGGCCTAATGGAAAGAATTCATGGTAATAATCCAGGTTTCGGTGGGGTTTAGAAAAGTCTGACAGTAACCCCCAAATAAAAAAAAAACATGCCCTCGTGATGACATTAAACTGCATCTAGTGATGAGCTCCGGTTCTGGAGGAAGTTTGGTTTAGGTGTGTTTTATTACATATCAACCCAAGCATATTATATGGCCTAATCGGCCGGGGCTACAGAATACACCGACTGCACCTCTGCAATGGGGTAGGACTACCCCAACGAGTGTTCTGGATATGACACTAAACAATCACATGGTGAGGCTCCAGTAATACTGGAGCCTTGGGGAATACGGAATACCACTTCATGGCTATCGCTCCCAGCTCCACTCTGGCCTGGAGTGGTAGGACCTGATAGGGTCCTATCTGTGGGTTGAATAGAACTAAACTGTGTGCTTATGCTAAAATGAATTGTTTGAAATAGAACTGTTTTTACACTTAACCGTGTGTAAAAAAATGACTGTCATTAATTGAATTGTTAATGATACATAGTAATACTTAGAACCATCTAACATTGTTGACTAAACTGAATAACTTGAAATAGAATTGTTTTTGACATTTAAACTGTGTACTTATGCTAAACTGAATTGTTTGAAATAGAACTGTTTTATGTATAAAATGGATTTGGCATTGAATAGCCGACAATGGTTGTTATGCCATAAAATCAAACCAAACCAAACGAAATATATTATACATATACATATGAAGAGTAAATAAAGGATTGTAATCCGACAATATGTAGAAAAACTGATAACAACGATCCAAGTGGAAGGAATGATTTATTAACGGGTCAACACTATAGCGTTTCGGTTCTACTGAACCATCATCAGGACCATGAGGGGTGATATTATATTCGTTTTCGCACTGCTAAGCATTGTTGTTAAACATCAGCAATTCTACCTGGAAAGTATTTCTACCGAATTGAGACAATTCGCACACAGCTGTATGGTTTTAAAAAAAAACACACGTTTAACAATATTAATCATTTGTTTGTCCATAGATAAATGGTTTCAAGTATTGTTATCAAACACTAATAATTCTACTTAATATAAATAATTTTTTGCCCACTTCTTATAGTTTCAAATATTGCTATCTATCTCTTATACTTCAATTCAACATTATTCATTCGCTTTCACACAATAAGAGCCAAATAATGTTGTATAGCCACATAATACATATGCAACTCTACAGATATATATGCATAATCATAACGACGACACAATAAAGACGAGCTACACAGTTCTTTAGAAAAATATACCTCTCTCTTTATTTGAAAGGATTGTGTTTGAGAGGGAGTTGAACTGCAACATATTGACCCCCACTCTATTGGCCATAACCGCGTTTCTTTCCCGTTCTCCTGGGCTGCTTAACCGGGGGCCTGGGGGCCCAGCCTCTCTATGACATGTTCCTCAATCCAGCATCTTCTCTCCTACTGGTCTGATCTCCAAACGGATTAATCGGGGGCCTGAGGGCTCCCTCTACTGGGTGCTGGCTTTCTCTACCGCATCTTGTCTCCAACTGATTGAATTTCCTGTGCACTGAGTTATATAATAGTTCAAGGTCCACCTTCTTCTTGTGGGTGTCACAAATTGCACTCATTCAACCCATCCACGGTCAAGGTTATACTCTGCTATTCCTCGACCGGATGCACCTGTTATTTACACAGGTGCATTTCCTATTTTGACAGCCCGGCCGGGTCGTAGGTCAATATACAACAATAACACATCACTCAATAAGCCAACAACTTTTAGGCAAAATTCGACTTTATTTATCAACATAGTCTCCTTCTTGGGTTTTATACCGATTACAGCACTTCTCTAACAATTCGATGACTTTTTTGTAGAACGATTTGTCTTTGGCCTCAAAATACCCTTCAGTTTTTGATATCACTTCTTCATTGGAGCCAAATCTTATTCTGTGGAGCATTCTTTTGGGGTCTTCAAACAGCTAGTAGTCGCTTGGGGCTAGATCTGGAGAATAGGGTGGAAAGGGAAGCAATTCGAAGTGCAATTCATGTAGTTTTGCCATCGTGGCAAACGACTAATAACACGGTGCATTGTCTTGGTGAAAGAGCACTTTTTCTTCTTCATTTGTGGCTGTTTTTCTGGCGATTTCTTACTTCAAACTCACTAATGATGCTATATAATATTTGCAATTGATGTTTCTTTCTTTCTCACCGTAATCGATGAACAAAATACCTAGTGCATCCCAAAATACGGAGGCCAAAACCTTGCCTACTGATGTTTGCATCTTTGATCGCTTTGGACGGCTTTCACCTGCTACTGTCCACTCAGCTGACTGCTGATTTGATACCAGAGTGAAGTGCTGGATCTATGTTTCATCCATTGTTACATATTTACGCAAAAACTTCTTTTTGTTGGATTGAAACCGTTGCAAACAATGCTCTGAATCATCGATGCGTTGTTGTTTTTGATCGACTGTGAGCAAACGCGGCACCTACTTTGAACACAGCTTTCTCATTGACAAATTTTTATACAAAATACACGGTCTTCTGATATCTTCTACTCCTCTGCTATCTCCCGCAACTTCAATTTACGATTAGCCAAAATGATTTTTTAGTGTTTTTGATGTTTTCCTGAACAAGTCAGCATATCACCTCTTAACCGTTGTTTCCAACGGAGAAGAGTTCGAATATCACTTATAAAGCCCTTGCTTTGCTTGAACAGTATTTTTCCCACCAGACTTTTGCATTGTTTAGAAAATTTGCAACAGTAGTTTCACTTGAATTACTGTAATTTGTAAACTAATTATACGATTGGGCTCAGATTTTAACGTGCCATTTGAAGGTTCGTACTTTATAAAAATCATATGAACTTTTTATTAGTGGCGTCATCTATATGTCAGACCCCAGAATTATTGAGTGATGTGTTATATCAAATGATAGAATTGTTCTATTTGAACCGTAACTTGGACTCTAACACTTAGTACCGCTCCGGGTTAGAGTAGATTTGGAATAGGGGTATTGAAGGGATACTCTATATTCTCCAAAGCTCAAGGACTGAAGCCTCATCATCGGATGGTTTAGTATCATCCCCAGGACACGCGTTGTGGTGGTGGGGTTAGCTTAGCCCTCTGCAGTTGTCATATGGCTTCAGTTGAAAGTGCGAGGAGGTTTGGGGGTTGGAGTACTCCCAGATACACTTTGACCCAGGCTTGGGTCCAATTTATGGTTCAAATAGATGAACTCGAAAATTTTTGTATGAGATAATGATACTTGAAACCATAACATTGTTTTTTTGTTTGTTTGTTTGGATTTTATGGCTTATCAACCTTTAAAGGTTATTTAATGCCAAATCCATTTTAAAACAAATAAGTAAGTAAGGTTGGTGACTATAATAGAGGGCAACCTGAAGGCTACCTTTTCAGTAGTTGTTACACCGAGATGTAGGAGAGGGCGCTACTTCTTTCCCTGGATTGCTCCACTTTACCCTTCATACGTACCTTATAATGCTGAGTGTTAAGCAAGGAGTTATCAAGTACCATTTTTAAGTCTTTGGCGTGACTCGACCTGGGATTGAACCCCTGTCTATCGGGCCATTGGCAAACATTCAGTTCTATTTCAAACAATTCAGTTTAGCATGAGTACACAGTTTAATTGTCAAAAGCATTTCTATTTCAAACTATTCAGTTAAGTCAAACAGCTCTAATTCACCTAATTCGGTTTAGCATATCTATAGATTTTCGTTACACACAGTTAAATGTCAAAACAGTTTTATATTAAACAATTCAGTTTCGCTTAATGTCTGTTTCAATGTCAAAAACAGTTCTAATTCAAACAATTCAGTTTAGCATAAGTATGCAATTTAATTCTGTTTAGCCCATAGACTGGGCCAAAGTGGACCTGGGAGCAATGGCAGTGAAGGGGTGATCAGCATTTCCCAAAGCCTCAGCATCACTGGAACCTCACCATCAGATTGTTTTGTGTCATAAACAGAACACTCGTTGGTGGAGGTTCTTACCCCTTTGTAGACATGTCAGTGTATTCTACAGCCCCAGCCGACTGGGCAACCATAACATTGTTCAGAGATTATTGGTACTAGAAAGGAACACTTGAATCCATATAACAGTGCAAATTATTTTTATAAGCTAGAATACGTTCTAAAATAAAACCATGTGCAAACATGACAAATCACAATAAAAAACATGATTGTAATTTCTCTATGTTAGTATCTCTTAAATAAGTCGAATATATCGGTTGGAAAATTTTAGTATTAGATGGTAATACTTGATACTATATATATCTGTCGGCTGAGGCTTTAAAATACGCACCTCTTCAGAGGGAAAAAAACCCTCTAACTAGTGTCTTATGTATGACACTAAACAGTATCGTATGTTGAGGCTCCAGTTCTGGAGATTCGGGGAATCGTTTATGGCCATTACTTCCAAGTCTACTCAGACTTAGAGTGGCAGTACCTGTAAGGTTCCCATGTATGGGTCAAATAGAACTGTTCAATCATTCATTGGGGATCATTATTATTAGTTACTCGAAACCATAAAGCTCTGGGCAAATTATTTGTATTAGATAAGAATACTTGCTAAATAGAAATACTAATGTTACATAGGAATACTTGAAACAAATAAAATGTGAGTAAACAAATAATTGACATTTGATAGAATTATTAGTGTTTGATAGAAATATTTGAAATCGTTTAAATGTGTGCAAGTAAATTGGCTTTTACAACTCGTTCAAAAATCGAGTTACCAGCTAAACTTTTTACTAACAACTCGTATATATATATATAGGATTTGACATTGAATAACCCGCAAGGGTTGGTATGAAATTAAATCAACCAACATTGATACCATACAACTGTGTATAAAATAATTGTATTAAGTATTGTTTTACCTTTACAAATGAATCAAATTTTCGCATCAAATTATCCATAAAGAATTGATATACTGTTAACTAAACAAGGCGCCTCTGGTGGTGTAATGGTTAGCAAGCTCGGCTAGCAAACCTACACGAGTGAGTTCGAGTCTCATTGGGAGCCCCTTTCATATGGCCTTGTGCTACATCTAAGCAAAAAGCTTAGTAAATTACTACTGTTAACTAAACCAAACAAAATGGTTTTCGTGCCTTTCTTGAAAATCAGAATCCGAAATTTTGGTTTAAACCAAGTGGCTTTCAACACCAGGTATTTCCTGTAGGAAAAAGGTATCTACCTAAATCAACCATTTAGGACTTATATTTGGGGAATTTAACTTAACCCATTATCATTCAAATCCTTCGTTTGAAGACCGTTTGAATAGACATGAAAATCTTATCAAATACTTGGCCCAGTTGGCTGAGGCAGCAGAATACACCGACTGCATCACTACAGAGGCGTAAGACTCCCTCCACGAGTGTCCTGGATATGACACTAAACAATCTGATGGTGAAGCTTCAGTCATGCTAGAGCTTTGAGGAATGCAGAGCACTTCTTCATTGATATCACTCCCAGGTCCACTCTGGCACGTTTTGATTGCTTCTGCTAGGGTACTATCTGTGGGTCAAATAGAAATGTTTGACATTTAAAGTGTGTACTAAAGCTAAACAGAATTGCTAGAAATAGAACTGTTTTATATACAACTGTGCAAGCAAATGACTGATGTTCAATTGAACTGTAAATGATAGAAAGCTATATTTGAAACAATTTAACTTTGTTGACATGCTAAGCTGAATTGTTAGAAATAGAACTGTTTGATCATTTAACTGTGTGTAAACCAATGACTGATGTTTGATTGAAGTGTTAGTGGTATCTAGCAATACTTGAAAACATTAAACTGAGAGCAAATAAATGATTAATTGTAAATAGAATTATTCGTACTTGATATAAATAAGTGAAACCATTTAACTTCGAGGAGAAAAATTTGCTCAGGCTCGTTTAAATGTGTTATCTAAAAATATGTTTAGAAATCACATATTTAATATATATGCATAAAAAGAATTTGTCATTAAATAATCTACAATGATTGATACGAGGATCATTAAATAGGTTTCCAGACTTTTTTCGTATGGGCACTTTTATTGATAGTACACACACGAAACTCTAGTCCCATTCGAACTAATCTCCTCCGGCTGCAATGCACTTGTTGTACCGTTCCAATAATTTATGGAAGGCCTCATGGAAGTCCTCTTGTGTGAGCGTGTCAATAACCTTCGTCACAGACTCTTTCATCTCAATTGTCTCATTACGACGGTTAGGGAATAACTCAATTGTCTCATAACGACAGCTTAGGGAATAACCAAAAGTAATAGGGAACAAGGCCTGGACTATAGGGAGGGTGAGGAACTGTCTGGATGCCCATCTTGGTCAAATAGTCTGTGATAAGGATGGAGTTGTGGACTGGTGCATTGTCCTGGTGGAAATGCCACTGACCCGATTTGAAGAGTGCTGGTTTCTTCCGACGGAATCTCTTCCTGAACTCCCTTAAAACCTCAACATAGTAACCCTAAACCTAACCCTTTGGCCAATCAACTCTGGTCTATTGACTTCCTTGCTCCTCCCACACCTCTCATCATCCCTCACAGACTCCCTGCCTTCCTTGAATCTCTTATGCCACTCAAAAACTGATGCTCGATTCATGCAAGATGCTCTAAAAGCAGTCCATACGTTTCTGTGGCATTTTTTCCAAGTTTAAAACAGAATTTTATTGCATATCGTTCTTCTAAAGTATCCCCACGTCCAGATTGCATTTTTGAAATTCACCAGCTGTGACAATTAGGCATTAGTAGGGTGTATTCCAATTGCTTCTGTAGCTGTTCATTTGAAGCTGAAATCATAAAAATTGGTGAGTCATCTCATGAGATGTATAGCAATAACATACTGGATTTTCAAGAGTCAGCGACAATTTTAAATGCCTATACAAAAAAGTCTGGAAACTTATTGAAGGCACCACGTATGCCATAAAACCAAACCAAATAGATTAATTGTCTTAATTTTTGAGATGAAGCTTGATGATTTTCATCATGAAGCTGAAGAAGGCCGGAGGACATATCAGCCGAAACATTGTGGAAATAACAATAAAGATGAAGACAGTAGTCCGAAAACCCAAAATGAAAAAAATCAAAGAAATTAAATACTAATATTTTGGTTCATCTAAACATGCTTTGCATTTATAAAATTTAAATCAATATTTACAGTAAAAAAAAGTAAAATTGGCGACCGTAGTCGAGGTCGACCCAAAAACTCCCTCTTTTCTAGCTACTACACCGAGGTGTAGGGGATATCCCTATTCCTTTCCCTGGATTGCCCAGCTTTACCCTTGATCCGTACTTTATAATGCTGAGTGTTAAGCAAGGCGGCATCAAGTACCGTTTTTTTGAGTCTTTGGCATGACTCGACCTGTGATTGAACCCCGGTCTCCCAGTCCAGTGGCGAACACTCTATCCACTAGACTAATGGGTAATAAGAGTTAACTAGATGTTTCATTATGTTTACAATCTTCTTTTTATGTGGCTCCTTTTTAATAATTTCATTGTAAATTCGAAAATTAGAATTTAGATTATAATGGGTTTATCAGGAGGTAGTCTTCGAGGTTTGTTGGTCAACGAAATAAACTTCGACATTGTAATAAGCGAATTCGGACTCTAATCGTTCTATCATGTTCACTTTCTGACTAATGCCCTTGAGAAAAATATGAATCCCTTATCCCTCCGCAATAGGTTAAATAGTGCCACTACAGTTCTTCAATAAGTGTGGCTTTGGCATTAAATAACATAAGAATGATGATATTCCATTAAACAAAGAAACTGAAACCTTAATCTGGCTAAATCGAAATCATTAACGCATTATACAAACATGTTAGCAATCCCAGTGAAAACCGATCCGAGATGATTAAGGAGGTAACCTGACTGTACATGTTACGGTGAAGCGGGGAACTTTTTTTAAGTGTCAGCACAAGCGACGAATGAAACAGGAAGAAAAGCTGGCGTATGAAAATAGGTTTCCACATCGTGTGAAACAACAGCATTATTACTATAGCTGTTTACAACGGTGGTCTGAAAAGTTTATCAGCTGAAAAGTTCATATAATGACGGTGTATCCTTTTATGATGACTTTTTTAGCAATGGGATCCAAACATTGCAACATTGATAAAAGAAGTGTATGGACTGCAAGGAGGACTATGTGAGAAAACAAACTTCATTTAGTCCCGTCCCATGATAGTATCTTGGTCAGCTTGTAAAGATTTCAACCGAGACATATATATATATATATATATATATAGATATATATATATATATATATATATATATATATATATATATATATATATAGTACAATTTTTTGGAGACTCAAACTCTGTTAAGTCGTCATAATAAATTTATTTCGGCGGAGAATATTATTGGTATACTCTCCGTCTCGTCATATGACTCTTTACATGCTTCCCTCCTGTCGCAAAGTAGCGAATGTGGAGTTTCAGTTCGTATTCAGAAGATAAAATAAGATAAATAAAAAAAATAAAAAAAATAAGAATCGGAAAATAAAAAAGTAAAAAAGTAAAATAAAAAATGAAAAATAAAAGTAGGAATAAGAATAAGGTGGAAATCAAATTACAAATTATTTCATTGATAGGCGTGAGCAGAGGGGGTTAACATGTTATATGCTAGAACGATTGAATATATATATATATATATATATATATATATATATATATATATATATATATATATATATATATATATATTATAAGAAACAAGAAAATCAATAAGTGTATTCGCTAACAAATTTATTTTATCCGTTTTAAATTTTTAATTGTTAATTTATTCTAAAGAATTTAAATTTACAATTAAAAGATTTTGAAAAAGATCTATAAAACTATGAAACTAAAAATATGTTTATTAATAATGTAATAAAAATAAAAAGATCAATATCGAAGAACGGGCGGAAATGATGATGCAAGGAAATCACTTATTACAAATCGGAAATTTTTAATGCATTGAAGGATATTCTTACCAGATATAAAACGAATTTTATTTTTATAAATATTTGAATTATGACACGAGAATCTTTACGTAAGATAAAGATATTACCCGAAGTTAACAGTTAAAAAGAAGAGAATTTTTTAAATCACACTTGACTATCCCATCGATCGGATGAAATAAATTTATAATGGACTATACTCATAGATTTTCTTGTTTCTCAATGATATGTTACTATGCATAAGCTTATTCATATATGTTTACATATATTATAAACTTTATATTGAACACTCGATTTGGATAATTCCGGTTTAGTATATCTATAGAATCTATTGATTAGCGCAGAAGGAATATAAAACGAGACACGATTGGGTGGACAAAATGATCCTCTGAGAATTGTGAAAGAAATTTAGATTTGACCATACGAACGTACCAAGCCATAGAGAACCATTCCAAGTATCACCATTACTCTCATATTCCACAGCTTTCTTAGTTTTCTGGTAAGATCCAAGTACTTGTCTCTCTTTTCTTTGATTTTCTGTGGTCCATCGAGATGGCAAAGTCCATTATGCGGCATGTTCTTTTTTTTTTTTTTTGGTTAATTACAAGGTCTGGTTTTTGGATCGGGATTAGATTACCTGAGTGTACTTGAAAATACTAGAGAATTTTGAGTATCTCATTCTCTTGGACGGATTCTGGTTTGTGCATGAACCATTTTGTAGTGTGGTCGAATTTGAATTTCTTGTACAATTCCCTGTGGATCACCTTCCCCAGCCAGTCGAGTCAAGTCTGATATTCCCGTTGCGCTAGTTTGCTACATTCGCTTATTATGTAATTAATCGTTTCGTCTTTATCATCATATAATCTACACCTACTATTCTTCTTCTTCTTCTTCTTCTTCTTCTTCTTCTTCTTCTTCTTCTTCTTCTTCATCTTATTATTATTATTATTATTATTGGATATTTTTCTTCTTTCTTCCAAACTGCCACGTTTTTTTTTTTGTTTTTTTTTTACTATAGCAGAGAACATAAAATAGTTATTCAAGACTCTTGGATACCAAAACGTTTTATCCATTCAATGAATTCGCTTTTTTGGGTGTATCTTCTAAAAAATATTTTTAAGGCTTTAAAAAAATCTTCACGAAAATCTTTCTTCTTCTGATGACCTAAGGTCGAAATTAGTTGATATAAATAACTAGGAAGAAATATTCCTATTTGTCTTACCATTTTTGTTCTCTCTCTCTTTCAGTCTCACACATCTCTCTCTCTCTCTCTCTCTCTTAATATATAATCGGAGGAATATAGTCTCAGGATGACACTATCAAGTAAGAATCCGAGGGGAATAGGAATATCCTGTTGAGAACTCAATGTCAACGGCTATTGAATGTATAATTTCAGATTTGATTCGGCGTTGAATTACCTAAAAGGGGTTGATACGCCGTAAAACAAAACAACCAACCCAACAAGAATCTGTCAAAAAAAAAATGAGTCTCAAAAAATTCCCTCGGACTTTCAGATACAATTCCGGCTAGAACGCCAGGCTTCGTGTTGATTAATAATAAAAAAAAATCTTTCATCCAGTGGATTTTGCCGGTCCAACGGACCACAGACTGAAAATGAAAGTGATACAAATTGTAGTTGATGGGATTTGGTTTCTTTGTTTATATGGCATACCAACTTTTGTAGGTTATTTAATGCCAAAACCATCCTACTAGAAGAGCAGGAGTGTACCATATTCACAATTGACGCTATGTGCGAAATGGACATATAATATTCATAACGATAGAACATAGGAATCTCGAAATTCGAAAACACGTAACGAAATTCGAAAACACGTAACGTTCAGGTACGAAACCTTTTTATTAACTTTGAGTTAAAGGTTTCGACGTAAGGAAGAGAGACACAATCTTCTATGCTGTCTTATTCATTTGGCCCCCATCTCGAGCGGCCCTCATAGGGCGCAAGTTCGTCTCGCGTCTGTGAGCTCCAAAAGTCGACCGTCTTCGTCCAGTGTCTAATCTCAACTCTCTAACTTTCTTCAAATCTCCACAAACCTCTGCGCGCTTCCGGTGCGTGACGTCACTCGCACTCCGTCAACCGTTTTGTCTCGGAGTATTGTGACATCTGAGTGACACCTCCATCAGCCCGTGCGCGCCCGCGTTAACACCTACCTCAATGTTGCACCCAACTAACCCATGTGCTGAGCCGAAAGGTTCTCAGCCTAACTAAACTCAAAGGCATGAACCGAAATCCCTCGGCTATTATATTACAGTAGTGGTACTACTTCACCCATAGCTAGGAGGACAAGGAGGTTCATACCTTTCCCTTGGATATAAGTCTGAAAATGAGCGTCATAGCACGAACCTGCTTACCACGATTCCGCGGGCCAGCTCGTTAACCATTATATCACGAAGACACTTCTGTACTTGGTGTCTTCGGAATTGGGAAGAAGACTGGAGGAATTGACAATCAGAGGAAGAATCGAAACCATACAGAGCCCAGCATTGTTAATATCGACAGGGATACTAACAAGAATCCCCGGGACATGAGACTTGCTGTCACTGAAGCTCCAGTGAGAAACTACCAGTTGCAGCTGACGCGAAAACCTCACAAGTAGTGAACTCATAAACAAATGAATAAACAGATAAATGAAAATAAACATAAACTAAACACAACACGGTAAATAAATTAATAAATCATAAAATTGATATCCTATTTACCAACCCCTCCGCTCGGGCAGGATATGACACAAGGTCAATTTTTAAGCGGAGTTTAACAGGTTTGAATTCAGAGTTTTCCTTCTCCTAGACTAGTTGCCTAACCAAGGCTGAAGAACATAAAATTGATATAGCCACGAAAATAACCATGTAGTAGGAACGTGACCACCCTTCCCAGAATGTACCCAAAACTAGATCACCCTTCACATCATACTCCACGTATGAGTCAACAGGGGTAGCTGATGTGTGGAGCTCACTTGGTCTGATGATTGCATCGGTGAGAAATTGACAGTTTCTAAGTGTCATTTTTTTCTTGGTTTTGTTTTATGGCACATCAACCATCGTAGGTTATTTAATGCCAAATCCATTTTATACATATAAGCAGTTCTATTTCAAACAATCCAGTTTACAGTTTTAATGTCAAAAAATAGTTCATTTCAAATAATTTAGTTTAACATTAGTTCTATTTGAGTCATAGATAGGATCCTATGCTACCACTTCAGGCCATAGTGGACCTAGGAGCGATGGCAATAAAGTGGTACTCTGCATTCCCCAAAGCTCTAGGATTACTGGAAACTCACCATCAGATTGTTTAGTGTCATATTAGGACACTCGTTGGTGTGTGTGTGTGTGTGTGGGGGGTCTTACCCCTCTGCAGAGATACAATTAGCCGACTGGGCTGTTAGTAAGTAGTGTTGACGCTGTATTTACTCTATCCTAATATATATATATATATATATATATTGTCTTTTTTCCCTTCATATCGAAGGTTGTATTATTTTTGTTTTTACCTGAGAGACAACAATGGTTATAACATCTGTTGATCTCAGCGCCACCTACCGAGCATTCAAAAACGTAAACCGAAATAGTAAAACTATTCGGCGTATCAGTGTTAGAAAAGATTTTATATGAAAAGCTAAAGTACACAGACACTCGCCCACTCTCTGTCTTATTGTTTCACTCTCTCACTCACTCGCTCACTAATTATACATCCACCCTCACTCACTCACACACTCCCACTCTTCTTCATGACTCTTTCCTTCAATCAATTACTCACTCTCTTCTTCTCTTCTTTACTCATTAACTCACTGCCCTCTCCGTCACTTCATTCATGCATGCACACCCTCCATCACTCACTTATACACACACACACACACACTCTCTCTCTCTTTCCATCCTTGCCTATCTCCATCAGTCCCTCTCTCACTCACCCTTTCCCTTTCTTCCTGATTTTCCTAACTCACATACTTTCATCATTGCCTTTCTCTCTCTTAACCTGCACTCATCCTCTCTTTTTCTCTCTCTTTCAAACTTCACTCCCTTCCATATACACCCACTCTCTCACTCACACACTCCCTCTCTTCCTCATTGCTATCTTCTTCTCTTCATTCCCCCATGTAATCCTTCTTTCTCTCACTCACACTCTCCCTCCTTTCATCCTTGCCTCTCTCCCTGAATCTCTCTCACTCCACTTTTCCTTTTCTTCCTGACTTTACTAACTCACTTATGCACTCACTCTCTCACTCACACACTCGCTCTTTTCCTCATTGCTCTCTCCTTCAGTTACTTTACTCCCTCACTTATACAGTCACTCTCTCACTCACAAGTACATTCTCTGCTTTCTTTCTCTTTCTTTCTCTCCCTCAGTCACTCACTTTGGGACTTCCAACTCAATCTTGATTTACAGCGAACACCGCTCTCTCTCTCTCTTACTATATATATATATATATATGTGTGTGTGTGTGTGTGTGTGTGTGTGTGTTCGAGAGTAAGCTGAAAAGCTTATACGATTATATTGTATCTTCTGTTGATGACTTTTTTGGACCAAAGGGATCCAAGCATTGCCTGGAAGAAGTATTTGGAACAATGTTGAAAAATAAACCTCATTTGGTCACATTCAATGAGAATATCTCGGGGAGTGCATAGCTAATGAACTCTTAAGCCGAGTACACACACACACACACACACACACACACACACACACACACATATATATATATAAGTATATGAATATATTTCTACATTTATTTTATAATGATCCAATTTTTATTTGCTACCTTGTGATACATCCCCTCGGGGCCACCCCGAATACATCTTAAAACCAATACTATTCATGGCCTGTGATTCGTCTAGTGGGTTCCGACAGAGGTATCCACATTCCTTTACGGCCACAAGAAATACAACCGAGGGATTGGGAGAAAAAGAACCAACGAACAATATGGGTTTAGGTCAGCTCCGATTGCAAGAAGGGTAGTTTTGTGACACTTTTTTGTACATCTTTTCGTGCATTTTGTAGACTATCGCTGGGAGTGTATTTTTCGCGAAATTTCTACAAAGCTACTAGGAATGCCAACTCATCTTGACTGGTCTTCCCTCACTGCTTCCTTCTGCTGACCGTTGTCGACTCAGGACTGCTAACTCATCTTGACTGGTCTCTTCTGCTGTCCGTTCTCGACTGCCTCTCTCTTCGCAAACTGCCCTCTCTTGGTTCCTTTTGCCAACTGACTCACCGCGTCTCCCTTCGCCAAGAGTCCAAGCCCTTTGTTTGGATCGTCTGCTTAGCGGACCACCCACAACCTTGATACAATAAAAGGACATAGTAGCGAGAGTTGCATTTGTCCAAAACCGTGAAAATAATAATTATCACCCCGTCTAATTTGTAACCCAATAGTTTAAATCCTGAGTGTGCGCTCACTCAGATAATATCTGAACAGAGAACTGAAAAGGTTGAGGAACATCAAGGTGATAGTAGTAGTAATAGTCGCTGGATCCCTTGGAATCATCCCGCATAACATGGTAAAGTTATTTGGTAAACGGGAGCTCAAAGAAAAATCGAGACTACCCAAAACATAGTTCTTCTAAAACATCTAGGATAATTTGAAGAGCCCCCAAAATCCGGGGAGAACCAGACTCCATAGAAAAAACACCAGAGCTGCGGTGAAAATTTTGCAAGGATTAAAATAAAAATGGACGAGTGAAGATAACAAATATTTTGTAGAACAATCTTAGACAAAGAGAGAGTAAAAAAAAATGACCGAAATTCGGACAGAATCCACAAGATTTAATACAGGCCAAAGACTTGCTGACTAAGTAAGAATTATATTAAAGAAAGGTTAGTTTTCTGACTTTGATAAAATACGATATTAAATCGGAAAATATATAAATAATGTGGAATTTTGGATTGTGAGAAATGGTAAAAACACCAACCAGAACCAATAACCGAAACAAAAGGAACCACTATTTTCTGGGACTTGGTTATCCAAACTAACAAGAAAATAAAGAGCAATAGACCAGATATAGTGGTTAAGGACAATAAAAGAAAAACATTCCTTGTAACTGACATGTCAACACCAACAGATTATAAGATATCAGTCAAAGAATATAATAAAATAAGTGAATCTGAAGACCTGAAATAGAAGTTGAAAAATGTGGTACCTTAATACTATCATGATGCTAGTTATAATGGGAGTCCTGGGTATGATCAAGAAAAGAACAGATAAACACATTAACAAGATACCTGGCAGTTCAAGCCCATAAGAAATGCAAAAAATTTCACTTTGGGGAACTGATCATCTTCTTAGGAGAGTACTATCAATATGATTGGAAACTATCAATCAAAAGAGGCAGCAAAAACATAAGTACATGCATTGCCAAATTGACTGGAGCTGTAGAATACACCGACTTCATCTCTGCGGAGGGGTAAGACCTTTCACCAACAACAATTGTCATGGATATAACACTAAACACTCTAAAGTTGAGATTCCAGTAATGCTGGACCTTTGGAGAATACGGAGTACCCCTTGATTGCCATCACTTCCTGGTCCACTCTGGCTCGGAGTGGTAGCACTTCATCATCATCATCATATCGCGCTGGTAGCACGGATATCACTGACCCTCTCTCGCCACTCCTCCCTATCGTTCATCGCCCTAGGTAGGTCTTCAGGACAACATCCCGTATCCTCACATAGCTGCTGAATGTACGTTCGTGCTGGTCGTCCTGCTTTTGCGCGGCCATGTGTGGGGATCCATAAGAGTACATCTCTTATGATTTCATCTCTGCTTGGACTCTATCAAGTGGTAGCACTTGATAGAGTCCAATCTATGGGTCAAATAAAACTAAACTGTATATTTATACTAAAATGAATTGTTTGAAATAGAACTGTTTTGATATTTAAGATACTTATTCATACTCAACTGAATTGATTGAAATGGGAGTGTTTTTGTATGCTAAAATGGATTATTTGAAATCAAAAATGTTTTTTAAATTAAAATGTACAAACGCTAAATTTAATTGTTTGAAATAGAACAATTCTGACATTTAACTATCTGTAAACAAAAGCTATACTTATACTAAACTGAATTGGCTGAATGAGAACTGTTTGACTAAACTGAATAGCTTGAAATATATATATATATATATATATATATATATATATATATATATATAATCATAATTATGTCTTTAAATTTCATCTGTACTGATAAACCTTTTTTGCTTTAACTTTGAAACCCTCCAAACAACAATAGACGGTCTGTTTACAAAGTATTTGTTTTCATCCCTTGTGCCACTTGAGTCTGGAAAAATTCCATTCATTTTTCCCAGTGCGGACATTAAGCTAACCCTTGGCATAAAAGTGATTTCTTACCAACATGGAGGTCTTGGAAGTGATGATTAGCCAATTCATTAGCGTTTCTGGCTTTCGTTTGCATATTTTATCTACAAAAAAAATTTTCCCCCTAAACAAACGTTATTTTGTTTTTACAGTCCTCCCAGAAAAGCAGTCAGGATTGAAGAATGAGTTTTACTAAATTTTACACCAAATGAATTAGGAATAAAGATAACCCCTGGGGCGACTGGTTTTTCTCTGGATTTCTCACTTTGAAAAATGTACTAGATAAGCGACATCTTGTTTTATGCATACACTCAAATACGCCGATAAGTATATATACAAGGGGTGAACACGTAAGTCATAGACATCTCCGTATAGGTGTATTTACCCAACACCTCCGCTAACGGTACGACATGTGGTCAATATTCAAGCGGCATTCAGCTAGTTTGAATTCAGAGTTTTCTTTCTGGACTTGTTTGGACTTCGTTTTAACTAAAAGTTTAAAGTAATATACAAAAATTTATTGAGTGCTGACTTATTTTTAGACCCTTAGTTTTAATGAGGCCTCTAAATATGAAAAAAAGTCCTACACTTCAATAAAAAGAGTCATCCACCACAATATGAAAAGGGGAGTGTCCTCATTGTAATGGTTAAAGCATTGAATAACGGAATCGTAGTAAGAGAGTTCGAACTCTAGTCGCTATTAGGTTCACTTTCGGACAATTACCCTTGGGAAAGGCATGAACCCCCTTATCCCACCCCAGCAATGAGTGAAATAGTATCACTATTGTTCTTCTAGAGCGATGGCTTTGGCATTAAATAACCCACGCAGGTTGATATGACATTCAAACAAAGGAAACAAAACCCAAACTAATATGAAAAAGTTCTCACCCTAATAAATAAGAGTCTTCCAACCCAATATGAAGAAATCCACCCCCTCAATATGAAAGAGCTATCCACCTCGATAAAAAAGAATCCTCCGACCCAATATGAAAGAGTCCTTCACGTGAATTATTAAATAATACATAATTCTTCGATCTTTCTGTCATGAGTAGGACGTGACTCAAGGTACGCGGTCCTTCAATAAGTTTCCAGACTTTTTTTTGTACAGGCATTTAAATTTGTCGTTGACTCTTGAAAATCCAGTATGTTATTGCTATACATCTTATGAGATGACTCTCCAATTTTTATGACTTCATTATGTATTATGTCATCATTTTATGATGTTGGTGATATTCAATCAAATAAAACCTGTCGGTGACTGTACATCAATATATAGTGTACTGGTTGCTAGGTAGGTGAATCTTCCATCTCTGCAGAGATGGAAGATTCACCTACGTCAACCAACAGGTTTTATTTGATTGAATATCACCAATATTATTAGGACACAACAATGATTTTAAGTAAAAAAAAGAAGTAATATGAATACTAAAATTCAGTATCTTTTATTTATAGCAAGTTAAATGTGTGATCTCAAATATCTGGCATGCCATGTTTATCAGAATCATTGTATAGTATTGGAAATTCTTGTATTTACAGAATTTAAACACTGACTATTGATGTTAAAGTATGTCCGGCTCATTTGTCTAGTGGTTAGAGTGGCCGCCAATATCCCGGGAGATCAGGGTTCAATCCCAGGTCGAGTCTTTCCAAAGACTTAAAAAAAAGTTATTTGGTACTTCCCTGCTTAACACTCAGCATTATAAGGCACGAATCAAGAGTAAAGTGGAGCAATCCGGGGAAAGGAGTAGCGCCCTCCTCTACACCTCGGTGTTCTAGCTATTGAAAAGGGAGCTTTTGGGTCGCCCCCGACTACAGTCGCAGACTTTACTTACTTTTATTGATGTTAGTTCAAATATTCCATTTATCTAAGCAACGAGGCAGGTCTAAGATATGTACAAATTAGATACAAACCGACAGACTGATTGATTTTAACGGCATTTCGATCCGTCCAGGGTTATCCTGTGATGAGAGGTTAGAGAATTGCGTTCACAGTGCATTTACAGTTAAACTTTTGTGTATTTATTCTTAAAGAATTTTTTTTAGATCAAATACAAATAATTTGCACATAGTTATATGATATATCAAGTATTCTTATCAAATATAAATAATTTGCATACAATTATATGATATCAACTATTCCTATCTAATACAAATATTTTGCACACAGTTTTGTGATATCAAGTATTCCTATCTAATACAAATAATTTGCACACAGTTATATGATATCAAGTATTCCTATCTAATACAAATAATTTGCACTCAGTTCTATGATTTCTAGTATTCCTATCTAATACAAATAATGTCCACAGTTATATGATATCAAGTATTCCTATTTAATCCCAATAATTTGCAGACAATTATATGCTATCTAGTATTCCTATCTAATACAAATAATTCGCACACAGTTAAATGATATCAAGTATTCCTTTCAAATACAAATAATTCGCACACAGGTATATGATATCAAGTATTCCTATCTAATACAAATAATTTGCACACAGTCACATGATATCTAGTATTCCTACCAAATACAAATAATTTGCACCTATTTCTATGATATCAAGTATTCCTATCTAATACAAATAATTTGCGCACCGTTATACCGTATCAATTATTCTTATCTAATACGGAAAGGTATGTACCAATACCCTTTTAATTATATATTTCCTAAAATTATTTTGAACGACGCAAAGCTTCTAAGAAAGATTTTTTTCATGCTAACGTTGAACAGGTCCACCTAATTGGAAAATTAAAATTGTAAAAAAATAATCAAGCTTTAAGCTGGGTTTGAATTGCAATCTCTTAAACAGCGTAGCGTAAGTGTTTCAGACATAAGACCAGTTATTTTATTTTTATCTTTTTTTTTTTTAATTTTAAATGTTTTACTTTTCAGCTCCACCTATCATTCAATCGCCAATCCCGTATACCGTCCTATATTTTAACCGAATGAAAAGGATCAAATTTATGAAAATCAATACTGAAGCCGATCAGATGAAAACAAAATAATAATTAAAAAAAAGAAGCCTACTCGATTACTACAGCAGCGACTGCTAGGTAGCGTCGTTTTCGAGTAGACTTCATTCATATTTGGCAATGACATCCACTTTAAACACATTGGGACTTACGTAAGGTGGCTGCCGTCAAGGATATTGATATTTGCATAAGGAGTTTCTGTCCGATAATCAACGAAAAATAGTTCATAAACAAATCCCATTAGCTACGCGAACAGAATTAACAGAAGTCGGTAGATATATATTATATTACAAACAGCTTCATTGTTTCCAGCCTACACTGAATATTTTCATATTCCTGGTATCATATTATTCACATGTAAATTGGACGGGAAATTACTATATATCTCTGGGCTTTTGAAGTGTATCACCAATATATATTTTTACTAGGTTACAGACACACACACACACACACACACACACACACACACACACAAACATATATATATATATATATATATATATATATATATATATATGACATGGCATATATAAGGAAATGACGCAAATAATTGAAAGAAAATATGGAAAAAAGAAAACAAAAAACGTCATAAATGTAAACATTCAAATAATAAATATATGTTGATGACATAAATGATTAAACTGTTCTATCTGTTTAAACTGTTTATAAAAATGACCATAACAGGTATTACCACTCCGGAACAGAGTGGAACAGGGAGTAATGACAATTAACTGGTAATCCAGGTACTTTATTTTTATTATCATCGCCAAACGAAATGGAAAATTTTACCCGAAGTATCACAACCACCACCTCAGATATTTACTTAAAATTCTTCTTTTCCCACGGCCTTAGATGTAAATACATAATGTTTTTAAACGTTTTCTTTGAGCGTTATTTCCTTATATATATATATATATATATATATATATATATTGGTTAAAGAACAAGAAAATTCGAAATTGTATTCCACAATAAATTTATTTCGTTTAATCTATTCCAGCTCATTATAATGATTTATAAAAATCCATCTGATGAGGTGGAATAAGCGAAATAAATTCATTATGCAATACAATTTCTAATTTTCTTGTTTCTTAACCAAAAAATACATATTTTACTCTGCAGGTATATTCACAGGCCTCATTTACTTGACACGCACGCATGCACGCACGCACGCATATATATATATATATATATATATATATATATATATATATATATATATATATATATATATAAATATCAACTGGAAAGTTCATAGGCTGAAAAGTTCATTTGGTGACGTCAAATCTTCTGCTAATGACGTTTTGGGGCAAAGGAATCCAAGTACTGTAACACCAATGGAAGAAATGTGTGGATCGCATGAGGTACTATATTGAAAAACAAGCCTTACTTGATCTCATTAGATGAGATTATCCAGGGAAAGGAGTATCGCCCCTCCCCAACACCTCGGTTTAGTAGCTATTGAAAATGGAGCCTTCGGGTCGCTCTCGACAACACAGATGAGATTATCTCCATCAGTCAAATGAAAGCGTTAGGGAATGTGGAGTACCAATTCATTGTCATTACTCTCAGGTTCACTTTGATCTGGAGTGGTAATACTTGTTATAGTCACTTCTACAAGTCAGATAGAACATTTTGATTATTTGCAAGACTTGTAATAATCTAATGTGTGCAAAAAATGATTAGTATTAAATTGAATTATTAGTATTAGATAGCTATACTTCAAACCATTTAATTGCGGGCAAATAGAACAATGAGCGTTAGATAGCAATACTAAAAACAATTGAATTGTATGCAACCAATAAATACGTACTAACACTAGAAATAAGTTAACAGTATTCAAACAAGGTGTTTGTTTGATCGGTATTTCATGGCATGTCAACCTTCTCGGATTATTTAATGCCACTTCCATCCATCCTTTTAGAAGGTACTATTTAACCCATAGCTGCGAAAATAAGTGGGTTCATAGCTTTCTCAAGAGTATTTGTCCGAAAGTGAATAGAATAGCACAACAGGAGTCCGAACTCATATTCTAAAAATCCACAGTCCAGCGCTTTGACCATTACACCAAGAAGCAAATACTCGATTGGATTTAATAGTATGCAAACAATAAAATAGCAATACTTGAAACCTTTTAACAGCGTGCCAACATTAAGTAGAAATATTTTAAACCATTTAACTGTGTAAAAACAATAAATAGCAATGCTTAAAACTATTTTTGTTCAAACAAATGGGCTCAGGGTCGTTTACAAACAGTGTTGCCTAAAAACTGTTCATTTTTATCCCATATATATATATATATATATATATATATATATATATATATATATATATATACTCACAGGGGATTTGACTTTAAATAAATTGCAAGTTTTGATATGCAATAAAATTAAACCAACCAACCAACCAACCAATTCTTATGTAAGCATCTGTAGGATACACCCTTGCTTACACTTTGTGATATCTCATCGTTACCAATATCGTTACCAGGGCATTGTATTTGATACCTAGTTCTATATTAAGTCCAACGTTGATAATCCGCTGATTAACGTAAGCTGATCGAGAACCTCTCTATTTCGAGAGTTGGCAGATTTACAGGGCCACCCCGAACATAACTGGAAAGCGCAATCTACACACCGACTGTACTTACATGCACTGTTTTGTGTCCGTAATCCTTCAGCAAGCATCGATGGATTTGGGAACCTTTTTGTTTGCATGTAGGAATTCACTGCTTCGTTCTTGCTTTCATGTCAGACGCCATTTTGCCAGACTTCTATTCGACTGCTAGTCATGACACGACAAACACTATGGCAAGTAGGTACTGATAAACCAATCACACACATTTCTAATATTGTCATCCAATATAATAAAAGAAGAGTCATAACTTTCGGAGCAACCTTTATACCCAATGGAAATTTGTATCGTGACGTATAATGTGTTGGTGCAATTCTATATCCGTTTAGAAAGTGCATGTAAAATTCCCTTTGTGGTTAAATGAATATATTAACTTCAATGTCTCTTTAGTTTAAATATCCGGTTATAGCATTTTTCTTGTCTTGAAGTAAATTCCAATTTGTTATGAATATCAAACAGAATATTACAAATATCATTGGACAGTGATAATCAAATTATTGCTTTACCACCGAAGATAATCTTTTTGTCCACTTTGAATGCATTTATATGATAAAATTCTTTTTAATGAATTTGCATTACAATGCACTTCTATAATAAAATTCATTACAATAAATTTGCTTAATGATGATTTCAATAGTAAAATTCTTTTTAATGAATTTGCATTACAATGCACTTCTAAAATAAAATTCATTACAATAAATTTGCTTAATGATGATTTCAATAGTAAAATTCTTTTTAATGAATTTGCATTACAATGCACTTCTATAATAAAATTCATTACAATAAATTTGCTTAATGATGATTTCAATAGTAAAATTCTTTTTAATGAATTTGCATTGCAATGCACTTCTATAATAAAATTCATTACAATAAATTTGCTTAACGATGATTTCAATAGTAAAATTCTTTTTAATGAATTTGCATCACAATGCACTTCTATAATAAAATTCATTACAATAAATTCGCTTAATGATGATTTCAATAGTAAAATTCTTTTTAATGAATTTGCATTGCAATGCACTTCTATAATAAAATTTATTACAATAAATTCGCTTAATGATGATTGCAATAGTAAAATTCTTTTTAATGAATTTGTATTTGAATGGATTTCAATGGCACAATCATAAACAATAAATTTACCTTTCAATGCCTTTCTAAAGTAAAATTCTTTAAGTTGAATTTGCCTTATAAGGTTTCTTTAGCAAAATTCTTTACAATCAATTTGCCTTTCCAGGCATTTATTTAGTAAAATTCTTTACTATAAATTTGTCTTACAAAGCATTTCTAGAGTAATTTTTTTCTACGCATTTTTATAGTAAAATTCTTTATAATGAATTTGCCCTACAATACACGTTTATATTAAATTCTTCACTCTAAATTTCCCACACAATACATTTCCGTTGTTAAATTCGATTCAATAAACTGTACAATATATTTTCATAATAATTTTTTTACTACGAATCTGCGATACAATGCACTTCTACAGTAAAATTATTTAATGTGAATATGCATTGTAATGTATTTCTATAGTAACATGCTTTAGAGTGAGTTTTCCTTACAATGTATTTGGGAGTGTCCTCGTGGTGTAATGGTTAAAGCGATGGACTGTGGAATTGTAATATGCGAGTTCGTACTCCAGTCGCGCTATTACGTTCCCTTTCGGGCAAATACCCTAGGAAAGGTATGAATCACCTTAGCCTCCCAACTATGGGTTAAATAGTACCACAATTGTTCTAGAAGAATGGCTTTGGCATTAAATAACATACAACGAGTTGATATGCCATTAAACAAAGAAACCCTTACAATGTATTTTAACTGTAACATTTTTTATGATGAAATTCCATTAAAATGTCTCGTAGTGTAAAATTTTTTACAGTGACTTTCCATTATAATGCAAATCTATAGGTTTGGTACTATGCTATATCAAACATTGTAGGTTTTTTAAATGCCAAATACGGTTTATATATATATATATATATATATATTAGATATATATGATTGGTAAATATATGTCAAAGTTAAATAGTTGCAAGAATTGCTATGTATCACTAACAATTCAATTAAACATCACTCATTTGCTTACACATAGTTAAATGATCAAACAGTTCTATTTCAAACAATTCAGTTTAGCATAAGTCATTTGTTTGCGCCCAGTTTAAATTTCAAACAGTTCTCCTTGACCCATAGATAGGACTCTATCAGGTGCTTCCACTCCAGGCCATAGTGAACCTGAGAGCGATGGTAATGAAAGGGTATTCCACATTCACCAAAGCTCAGCATAACTGGAGTCTCGTCATCAAGTTGTTTAGTGTCACATCTAGGACACTCGTTCGTGGGCAGCACTTACCCTTCTGGAGAGATGTAGTCGGTGTATCTACAGCCCCAGCCGACTGGTATCTGCATTTCAGTAGTAAAATAAAGAGAAATAAATTCACATTTGGTATATAATAAAGCTGTTCAGTCAGTAATATTTCCATTAGTTGCTAAACACAGATAATTCTTCAGTTTTCCCTAATGTTCAAAGGCAAAATAATCTACAATGCTTTTCCATAGTAAAATAATGTATAATAAATTATCGGCTCATTGGCTTGTGGGCAGAGTATTCGCAAATGGTCCGGGAGACCGGGGTTCAATCCCATGTTGGGTCATATCAAAGACTTTAAAAATGGTACTTGATACCTTTTTACTTAACACTCAGCATTATAAGGTATGTATCAAAGGTAAAGTGGGGCAATCCCTACAATTTGTGCCTTCCCCTACACCTTGGTGTAGAAGCTATTGAAAAGGGAGCTTTCGGGTCATCCTCGATTAAAGGTTGCCAACTTTACTTACCCATATTATGGGCCTTGGCCTAATGAGTAGCGTGTTTGCCAATGGTCCGGAAGACCAAGATTCAATCCCAGGTCGTGTCATACTAAAGACTCAAAAAATGGTACTTGATGCCTCCTTGCTTAACACTCAGCATTACTCATTTCCCAGGATCACTCAACTTTACCCTTGATCCCTGCCTTATAATGCTGAGTGTTAATCAAGGCGGTATCAAATGCCATTTTTGTGTCTTTGGTATGACTCAAACTAGGACTGAACCCCGAACACTCTACCTACTTGGGCAATGGGACTGTAAATACATATAATGTTTACTAAAACTTTTTACAATTCATTTTTTATTTGAACTTCATTATAAATGTAATTGTATTATATGTAAAATAATCCTAATATTTAGTATTAATATTAATATTAACTTAATATAATTAATATTAATATTAACTTAATATTAATATTAATATTAACTCTTGTCTTAATTCTTGATTACTGACAATCTCTCTTTTTTTATGATTTTCAATTGATTTTAAGCTAAAATCAATTACAATGCATTTATATTCCAGGGTTCAATCCCAGGTCGAGTCATACCAAAGACTCAAACACTAGTACTTGATTCCTTCTTGCTTAACACTCAGTATTATAAGGTAAAGATCAAGTGTAAAGTGGAGCAATGCAGGGAATGGAGTAGTGCCCTCCCCTACACTTCGGTGTGGTAGCTATTGAAAAGGGAGCCTTCGGGTCACCCTCGACTAAGGTCGCAAACTTTACTAACTTTTATTAGCAATGAATATTTAATATATACATAATAGCCCTTTTTTAAAAAAAAATATTTACATTAATTCCTAAGAACTGAAAATCTTTTTTTTCTTTTTGATTTACAAAGCATTTCTTTAGTTATCTTCCTATTTTGAAAAAAAAATTTTTCAGTGAATTACAACTAGCTTTACTAGTGCTATATAACTTGACTCCACCAGGAAAAATGGCTGTTATTGATCAATTTTTCTTTTTTAATATCAAATTGACTTTTTAATCCTAAAGTAATTTAACGAACATAAGCAATAACAATAAAAACATTGTCCTTTAAGAAGTAATAGGTCCTATAAGCGTGTAACTGGAATATATATATTGGTCTAGTGGGTAGAGTGTTCGCCAATGGTCCGTGAGCCTGAGATCAATCATAGGTCGCGTCATACCAAAGACTTTAAAAATGGTACTTGATACCTCCTCACTTAAGACTCAGCAATAAAGTGGAGCAATCCTGAGAGAGTAGCGCCCTCCCCTACACCTCAGTGTAGTAGCTATTGAAAAGGGAGCCTTCGGGTCACCCTCGACTGCGGTCGCCAACACTATATATATATATATATATATATAATTTTTATTTTCATAGCTATTCTATGATTCTGACGGTGTGAAAAAAATCCCCAGATGATACAATTTGTAGATAAAAAAATATTTCACAAACTGATACCTGGGAAAAATTCAATAAAAAAGAAAAGACTAAAAACATTGTTACTGCTTGAAAATAATCCAATAATCCTACATTGCCTCGTCAAAAGAAAAAAAAAACACCGAGAGAATCACTGAAATGTAAGAGCGCTCAATAAACTAAGTAGAGCGAAACACGAATACCTACAGAACTAGAAGTAATCTACTAAGGATAATTCTGATGATCCATCATCATCATCATCGTCATGTCCTGCTGCTAGCACGGATATCCCTGACCCTCTCTACCCACATTTCCCTATCGTTCATCGCCTCTGGCAGGTCTTCTGGGCTACACCCCGTATCTTCACATAGCTGCTGTATGTATGTTCTAGCTGGTCGTCCTGCTTTAGCTGGTTCCGTAGGTATTTGTATATATATATTAGGATGAGTCAAAAGTTTTGCAATATTTTGATTACGTGTAGCACAATTCGGCAGATCACGATACTTTTGTCGCGGTTGTAATGCTCTGATATTTTCCGAGGACTACTTGTTGGAGTTGCCTCTGCGGTCGGGTGCACGGCCTTAAAATTAATGGTTTTAGGCCTACCTAATCTTGTCTAATCATTCTGATGATGGCCTATCAAGTGTCCGAAAGCTCTCAGGATAATTTTGTTAAATTCATCCACCAATTCCAACCTGATACCAAGACACTTATCAGGAAACTCGAAAGGATACTAATTAGATTATTAAGACAGAATGTGTCTTTACTATTCAATGAAACATGCTTAAATGAACGACTGCTGCCAAACTACACACACATACACACACACACAAACACACACACATACACACACACACACACACACACATATATATATATATATATATATATATATGAAAACCTATCAATACACATATATATGTTTCAAAGTGTAATAGGAAAAGTAATGTATACATGAATATATATATATATATATATTGTCATCCACAGACAGACTGTTTCGTTCTATCAGAACTCTTCAGTGTGGCTAGACACGCAGGACGCTCGAAGCCGGGATCGAAACCCGTCCAACTTTACGTTTGACTAATATATATATATATATATAGACACTGATATGCATATACATATTTACATACATATATATACCTATGCATACATTTTTATATACACAAGTATTAATATATATATATATATATATATATACCCACTTACACATAGTTACGTATAACTGTTTCACAGATAACTAGTAAAGTGGACGGACGGCGTGACAACATCAGACGAGTGGGAACACCGATACCGTTCCCCTGGCATAAATGCTAATAGCCAAGGTAGACAGTATACGGAGTTATTAAAGTCTAAAGGAAGGTAAGGGAGGTGGCGGGTCGAACAGACATGAGAAGTTAAAATAATAAATCCTTATTGTTTTAAGACCACTTGACCTACCGAAGGTGTGGCGCCTCAAGCCAAATGGATAGTCAGTTGGTGTCTGAACTTGGAACTAATATGTGATACCACTCAAGCAACGTTACAGTGTAACCCGGATATAAGAGCCCTGTATATAAGATAAACCCGGATATAAGAGATATCTTATCTGGTCCCAAATTAGACTCTGTGTTACCTAAACAAAAAAGACCAAAACCGGATATAAGAGACAACCGTATACAAGTGATTTATCAGATCTCTCTTATATCCGGGTTACACTGTATTAAAAACACTGAAAATAAAAAATAAAAACATGACTTGCTAATCTCGGATTATCTCATTCTAAATAAAACTTCAAGGATCTTTACAATATTTCTCCGACGACTGGAGATCTTAAGACGGTATTTATCTGACATCCCACCGAGGCACAAGATCGTTTGATGGTGACAGCCGCCCATGACTCGAGACTCATGCGGGTAGATCTTAAGACTTACTCTCTCATTTAAACAGATATTCCGAACAAAAGTGTAGCATGCTTCATAAAATCTTTCCGTAGAAGAAATGATGCCTTTCCTTGTGGAGAAGCGTATTTGAACTAAGCACCACTTTTTTCCTTAACACATACTTTATACGCTCTCTGGACTAAATGTTGCAATCACGCTTTGGGGAATGCGGACTACCCCTTCATTGCAATCACTCCCAGGTCCACTCTGGCCCGGAGTGGTAGCACCTGATAGGGACCTATCTATGGATCAAAAAGAACTAAACTGCGTTCTAATGCTAAACAGAATTGTTTTATATGGAACTGTTTTTGACATTGAAACTGTACTTATGCTGAACTGAATTGTTTGAAATAGAACTGTTTTGACATTTCCCTATGTGTAAAAAAACTATACCAATACTAAACTGAATTGTTTTAAATAGAACTGTTTGACTAAACTGAATAGCTTGAAATAGAAATGCTTTTGACAGTTAAACTGTATACTTATGCTAAATTGAATAATTTGAAATAAGTTTATTTATATAAATAATGGATTTGGCATTAAATAACCCACAAATGTTGATATGTCATAAAACCTAAACAAACAAACAAATAGCGAACACTGACTGATATGCCATAAAACCCAACCCAACCCAATCAATTCAATAAAACATCCGTCATTTGTTTACACACAGCTTAATGATCAAACAGTTCAATTTCTAACAATTCAATTTAGCAAAGACATTAGTTTGCATATAGTTTCAATGTCAAACTGTTCTCTTTGACCCATAGATAGGACCCTATCAGGTGCTACCACTTCGGGCCAGAGTGGACCTGGGATTAATGGCAATGAAGAGGTACAACGTATTCCCCAAAGCTCTAAAACTGAAGACTCACTATTAGATTGTTTAGTTTCATATCTTGGACACCCGTTGGGGGAGTTTTATCCTATTCTGCAGAGATGTAGCCGGTGCATTCTACAGCTGGGCTATTAACAGAATTGCAATACTTGGAACCATTTAACTGCGTGCAAACAAATGTGTAATGTTGAATAGAATGATTAGTGTTAAATAGCAATACTTGTAACCATTTCGTTGTCTGCAAACAAGTAATTAATATTGAATAGAATTATAAGTGTTCGACAGCAATGATTGAAACCATTTAACTATGTAGAAACAATAGCAATACTAGTGTGCAAACAAATTAGTTTTTACTCATTTAAAAATTAAATTAGTTACAAATTATTCTCTTACAAATCATATATGTATATTCCTTTCAATGTGCATAAAGAAATGGTTATATAGAAGTATAGAATAATAGAATTATTTGTGCTAAATAGAAATGTTTGAAACCATTTAATTGTGTACAAAAAATGAGTTCAAGTTCATATTAAAATGTTATCTACAAAATATGTTTACAAATGATATATTTAATATATATGTATAAAGAGGATTTGGCATTAAATAACCAAAAAAAAATGGTTGATATAACATATAACCCAGCTAAACCAAACTAAACCAAATTAAACCAAATCAAACCTTACACATAAATACTTATACAGTGTATCATATGACATTTTGGAGGGAAAATGACAAGCAGTACCCAATTTGGACATTTAGGGGTGTACTTTCTTAGGGGTGTACTCACTTTTGTTGGCAGGAGTTTAGCTTTTAATGGTTATATTTTGAGTAATTTTGAGGGGAAAATAAATTAACTCTGTTATATAAGCTGTATACAGACTACTTTTCATTGTGTCAAAGTGTCGTTTTTTCAGTGTTGTCCCATGAAGAGATATATTTAAATATCTGCACAGATGTGAGGGGTGTACTCACTTTTGTGATACACTATATATATATATATATATATATATATATATATATATATATATATATATAGAGAGAGAGAGAGAGAGAGAAGTACATCTTTATATTCATATTTCCTCGACATACAGTCTTAACTCAGGCTCTAATCGTATCAAGAAAATTTGTCTATTCTAATGTATGGTATGGTGTGGATTGTGTGAAGTAACAAGTTCCCGAATTGACCATTGATAAAATTAGTTTATATTCACAACATAAAAAGACAGATTTTTTAACTGTATGACCCTACGGCGTTACCAAATTAAAAGTAGTAATTTTACATCTAGTTGTTATCAGGGGACGAATTAAATGAGGGTTCACCATTGTTGGGCTGTGCTTATGGCACAAAGTGGCTTTTATCCAGTTCGATTTGCAGTCATAGTGGAAACATAATTCCATGCTGGCCTTGCTGGCTATGAAGGATCTTCAACAGACGTGGAAAATTGTTATGTATTTTTTGGAGTTGGGTAGGAGAGAGAGCAAGCCATAAAAGACAGGCATTAATTCATACAGAGAAATTTAAGGAAGCCTCAAGAAGGAAATGACAATCAGCTGATCGCAGGGCAAAACTTATAGATTTCTGCAGTCAGAACGCTCCGAGATTAATATCTCCAATTTATTTCAACGAAAACTACAACATATACAACAAACATGATAAAACAGATCGAGCAAGTTTTCAGCAAAAAATGTCCGTATTGTCACCAAAATTGGCTTTACATCACGGATGAGCAAGAGTTTGAATGCCACATTCATAAAAAGCTGCACCAGTGAAGGCGACCATTATTTTCCAAGCAGTTATGGTTTCATTGCTAAAGAAGATTTTCTGGGAGCGTAGCATGATAAAACATGACAAGAACTCGCTGACTATATCCTCAATAGTGGGGTAAGATCTCCCCTTGAAAAACGAAAGGTAACAGTTCTGGGTAGTGTCGAGTACCCCTTCATTGCCAATCCCAGTCGGCTGAAGCTGTAGAATACTCTAATAGAACTGTTTAACATGTAAACTTACGCAAAATTGAATTGCTGTAAATAGAACTGTTTGATCATTTAAATGTGTGTAAACAAATGCCTGATGTTTAACTGAATAATTAGTGATAGCAATACTTAGAACAATTTTAACTGATTGTTAGAAATAGAACAGCTTAAATGTGTGTAAACAAATGAGTTTGTTTGAGTGAATTGTTAGTGCTAAATAGCAATATTTGGAACAATTTAACTTCATTCTCTCATGTTAAATTGAATTGTTAGAAATAGAACTGTTTGATAATTTAACAGTGTGTATCAACAAAATGTGTTAAGAAATCATATATCAAATATATATATGTGAAAACATGATTTTGCATTAAATAACCAACAATGGTTGATATGTCATATAAACAAACCTGACTAAACCAAACCAAATCAACCCTTCATTGACAGTACTTACTGGTCCACTCTGAATCTCTGTCGTCGTACCTGTTAGAGTCATAACTCAAGGTCAAATAAATATGTTTAAAAATATTTCGTATTCGATAGGATTGAGTAAAAAGATTAAGAATGAACTACTCAAAATATATAAATATGCAGGTACAGTAAACGCGATTCCCTGACCTCTAGGCATAAGATAATCCTAGAACAGGTGACATGCCGTTAAAATCAATCAGTCAAAAAAATTCTCTCACAGAATGTAACATTTTCCAGTTCAGTTGACAGTTCATTATACGAGTTCGATTCCCGCTGTGTGCGTCACACTCATGGTAATTTACGAAGCTCTTTGCTTCGATGTAGCACAAGGCCGAATGAATGGGGCACCTGATGAGACTCGCACTCACTTGTGTAGGTTTGCTAGTCAAGCTTGCAAACCATTACACCACCAAAGGTGCCCGCCACACTCATGGCTTTATTCCAAACTAATCTAAGCTTGTGATTAATTTATTTCAACGGCATGTCAACCACTCTAGGCCTATTTTATCCCTAGAGATCAGAGAATTACGTACACTTGTGTAATTTCGTAAGTTTTAGGCCCACGGTTATATGATATCAGGTATTCCTAGCCAATGAAAATAGAATGAGTCCCTATGGCGTTGTGTTGGACTGTGGAATCGTAGTAAAAGAGTTCAAACTCCAGTCGCGCAATTAAGTCCTCTTTTGAACAAATACTTGTGAGTTTGGCTTTAAATAACCCTCTAAGGATGAATAGCATTAAAAAAAGAAACTAAGACAATAACCAACTGACACAAATAAAGTGCAAACAAATCTATTTTACCCATAGATAGGGCCCTAATAGGTAGTACTTCTGTGGGTCAAAGTGGACCTGGGAGTAATGGCAATGAAGGGGGCGCCCCATAGTATCCAGATCTCTAAAACAAAGTCATTTAGTGTCATACTCATGTCACTCAGCTACTCAGCAATAGATGTGTAATAACCGTTTGTAAGACGTCGACAAAAGTGGCACAGGGTAATATTTATTGAGCACTTAATTCGAACGCTATTAATGGCTTGCGTTTCGTCTGCTATCGTTGTAGCGTGACGAGTACACATAGAGTTAGTGGAAGCCCGGAGAAAATGATGGTTATAGTCAGTTAATAAATAGGACGCTGCATGAAGCCGATGGTGGTAGCTATATGCAAATGTTAGAATGGAAACCAAAAGGTGCAGACTACTCGGAAAACGAGAGAGAGAGAGAGAGAGAGAGAGTGTGTGTGTATGTGCTTGTATGTGTGTGTGGGCGTATTGTGTATGTGACAGAGAGTGTGTGTGTATGTGAGAGAGAGAGAGTGTAAGAGTGAGAGAGAGAGAGAGAGCCGATGTGCATGTGTGTGTGTGTGTGTGAGAGAGAGAGAGAGAGAGAGAGGGAAAAAGTGTATGTATGTATGTGTGTGAGCGTATGTGTGTGTAAGAGAGAAAGTGTGTGTGTGTATGTGAGGGAGAGAGTGTATGTGTGTATATGAGGGATAGAGAAAGTGTGTGTGTGTGTGTGTGAGTGTGTGTTTGTGAGAGAAAGAGAGAGAGATTGCGTGTATGTATGTGTATGTGAGCAGGTTTGTGTGTGTGTGTGTGTGTGTGAGAGAGAGAGAGAGAGAGAGAGAGAGAGAGAGAGAGAGAACCAGGTGTGAAGCACCCCCAGCCTTTCTGCGAACAAATAACTCCCCGCAACTACGCCCTGCCACCTCCTGCCCTTTTTGCTACAGGCAGCACGTTGGCTTCCCCTCGCCCAGATATCCGGGTTAGCTCGGCTTTAGTCAAATGAGGTGTGCAGCTATATGCAAATCGCCTAGGGCTTTTAAGTCTCGCGGGGAGACCTCGATATCTCTCCCTCTCCGTCTCCATATCACCACCCCCGTACCACCTGTCTTGCTTATCTGTCATTCTGTCGTTCAACCGTAGTTAGTGGAGGTGGGACGAGAAGCCGAAAGATAAGAGAAAGATGCACGTGCTCCATTGCACCCCCCCCTCAACAACAACAAAAAATCTTGCTTTTCGAACGCAACGTTTTCTGCAAAAAAATAAAAAAAAGATGAATAAAATAAAAGAAACATATTCACGTCCATGAAAACGTGCGGATGTCGTAATAGAGGCGTCGTCACGTGACATCATCATCTTCCAATAAACAGAAATTCTTACTTTCTTTCTTACTTTCTTTCTTTGCTCCTTTTTGGCAAAATTAATTCATACTTTCATCGGTATAGATATAAATTTACGCCAACGGGAAAGAAAATAGCAACACTGAATATATAATATATACATATATATAATTATGTTTGGATGATGCTGTAATTATAGTCAATGTTTATATATGCAGATCAATATGTGCACAGGTTCTTAAATAAGGGTGTATCAAATGTAGTCAGACCATTCTCATAAACTGTTCGCAAGGTCAAGATCGGCCTTGTCCTTTTGGCCATTAAAATTTTATTTTAATCTATCAATATATCTATCCATCTATGACAATTTGCCATTGAATATGTTCATTCACACATTTATCTATTTGCATCAATCTTATATATATATATATATATATATATATATATATATATATATTGTTGTAGGTCCAAAGACAGAATACAAATGAGGGGTAAAGCAGGCTAAGAGAAACACACTCTAAGAAAAAAAGGAGCAACCTTTATAAAAAAAAAAACCATACCCACTGAAAACCATTCACACTGCAACGAGAGTGAGTTCAAGTCTCACTGAATACCCCAATAACGAGGCCTTTTGCCACACATATTCTCTGAAAAAAGGATCAAGCTGGAAATATACACGTATGTAAGAACAAAATGAATAAATAAATCCTAAAAAGTACAAATCTCTTCGTGGACTGACTCGTTTTAATATAGTTCAGACATGTGGAATAATTGCTCACATGAGGATCATAACTGTGAAACTTTAAGCGGTGAATATTTGTCGTGCTTTACACCTTCTGCATCTTATGTATTTCTTACAATTAAAATATATTTTATTTGGGTGAATATATATATATATATATATATATATATCTTCATAACTGGGATGATAAAATGGTTTATATTTTTACTAATAGTATTATTTCAAAAGTGAATGCAATAGCACGACCATAGTTCGAACACATGATTATTTTGCAGTTTAACACAGTAGCTCCCAGGCCATAAGTTCTTCTCTCTCTCTCTCTCTATATATATATATATATACATATATCTATATATATAAAGTATGTAAAGTTGGCAAATGTTGTCGAGGGCAACCAGAAGGCCCCCTTTTCAATAGCTACTACACTGAGGTGTAGAGGAGAGCGCTATGCTTTTCTCTTAATTGCTCCACTTTACCCTTGATACGTACCTTATATTGCTGTGTGTTAAGCAAGGAGGTATCAAGTATCACTTTTAAAGTCTTTGGTATGTCGCAAACTTGGATTGAACCCAGGTCTTTCCGGACCATTGGCGAACACTCTACCCGCTATAAAAATGAGCTGGTTATATATATATATATATATATATATATATATAAAATCAGAGAAAACAGCTTCGAGCTGACAAAGAAAAGAAGCCGAAGGTACCCGGCAAAAACAATTACCGACGCCGACTACGCCGATGACATAGCGATCCTGGCAAATACACTCAACCAAGCCGAAACACTACTGCATGGTTTGGAACGAGCCGCCGCAGGCATTGGCCTCCATGTCAATGCATACAAAACGGAATATATGTGCTATAATCAAACAGGTGACATCTTCACACAAGCGGGTAACGAAGACATGGACAGCTATCGATAGACGATTGATCATATGGAAATCAGACCTGACTGATAAAATGAAACGCAGTTTCTTCCAGGCAGTGGTCGTATCGATACTGCTGTATGGATGCACTACTTGGCCGCTAACAAAACGGCTGGAGAAGAAGCTAGACGGCAATTACACAAGAATGTTGCGAGCAATATTGAACAAGTCCTGGCGGCAACACCCAATAAAGCACCAACTATACGGCCACCTGCCTCCCATCACGAAAACTATCCAAGTTAGACGAACCAGACATGCAGGACACTGGTGGAGAAGCAGAGACGAGCTCATAAGTAATGTAATCCTATGGACCCCCACATATGGCCGGGCAAAAGCAGGATGACCAGCTCGAACATACATTCAGCAGCAATGAACATACATACAGCAGCAATGAATGATAGGGAGAAGTGGCGAGAGAGGGTCACGGATATTCGTGCTAGCGGCACGACATGATATATATATATATATATATATACCAAACCCTCTACACAAACAAGATGTGACACAAGGTCATGTTTTTAGCAGAGTCTAACGAGTTTGAATTAATAGTTTTTTTTTTCCCTTAGACTAGTTGACTCTCTAAGTTTAAAGAGACCAACCTGCCTTAGTATTTATCAACAGGTTTTGGGAGAATAGTCGGTTTGGTTTGGTTTCTTTGTTTAATGGCATATCAACCTTTGTACGTTATTTAATGCCTAAGTCATTCTCCAAGAAGAACAGTAGTGGTACTATTTAACCCATAGCTGGGAGGATAAGGGGGTTCATACCTTTCCCAAGGGTATTTGTCCGAAAGTGAACGTAATAGCGCGAATGGAGTACGAACTCGCTTACTACGATTCTGCTGTCCATCGCTTTAACCATTACACCACGAGGACCCCGCCCCCGAGAATAGTCGGGTTGCATACTCTTTCAAAATATATTACTGCTACGTAAAATGCGAACAACCATGTCCAAAATTTGAATTCAAGCCGCCTTGTCTATTTCCTACGACAACAACCAATAACAGATAAAAATGTGTGTTCGTGTAGGTGTGTGTGTGAATTTCGATACATCCTTTTTTGATGAAATTTAATCTCCTTTCTTCTTTTTTTGTCTTCATGACAGGAAATGTTGGTGATATTCAGATTATTAAATAAATAGTATCTTCCTTATCTTTGAGATCCTGTAGGCGTTTCACCATTGAGTTCGAGTCTCACTGGCTACCTTATTCATACGGCCTTGCACCACATCCAAGCAAAAAGCTTTGTAAATTATTAAAAAACTGAACTCGTGTTTCACCCTGGCAAAGAGGGAGGGGTTGGGTTTAATATATACGGTTTTGGCGTGATAAAATGGTCATCATCGTAGGAAATAGACTCGGCAACAAGAGCTCAAACCCTAGACGTGTGCTAATACACTTGACAAAGGTATGAATTCAATTAATCTATCTCCAGCTATGGATAAATAGTTGGGCAGATTGGATTCTTTAGCTTTTGTTAGGCAATAATTCTTGGAGAAGGAAAACTCTGAATTCAAACCCGTTAAACTCCGCATAAAAATTGACCGTGTGTAACTTCGTACTCGTGCGGAAGGTTTGATAGATACATTCATGCTTTTTAAAGAATATTAATAGATACATTTACACATAAACAAAATGGAACATTCCCTATATATTCAAATATCTAAATCTATCTCTGATTATTGAATATATATATATATATATATATATATATATATATATATATATATATATATATATATATATATTGGTAGGGACCTATATATATCTATCTATATATATATTCTAAAAGCAGAGATAGATGTGTGTGAATACACGAGATGCTGCACACAGATGATTTCGAGAAATGTTTACCATATCTGCCGAGACGTGAAAAATGTAGTTCTTGGTTTGGTTAATTGGTATATCAACATTAGTGGGTTATTTAACGCCAAAGCCATTCTTTTTGAAAAACAGCAGCGATACTGTTTGATAATTTGGGAGTTAAAGGGCTTTCATATCTTTCCAAAAAGTTATTAGCTCGAAAGTAAACGTAATAGTACGATTAGAGTTTGAACTCTCTTCGATGACTTTGTAAAAAACTTTAGCTATTACGCCAATGGAAATCCGTGAGAAATATGCAATATATTAACCGAATGAAGAAAAAAAAAATGATCAAACATTTCAAATTCCTAGATCCTTTTGGCAAAACAAAATCTATCTTTCTAATATTGAAAATGTTTTAATGTGCTGGAGGAATGTCCATAGCACTTGATTATTCCTTTTACGGTGGAAAGGATATATTTTCGTCACCCTTAATATATATATATATATGTGTGTGTGTGTGTGTATGAGACGCTAGTGGTGTAATGGTTATTATCGTAGAAAATGGACACGTCGACTCATGTTCAAATCCCTAACGAGACTGTTTGCATTTCACATTGCGCTAATACCTTTGGAAAAGGTATGAAGCCAAGAATTCTCCATTCAGTTATGACTAAGTAGTTAGGCAGACTGGGCTGTTTTAGCTCGGTATAGCAACCGATCTAGGAGAAAGAAAACTTTGAATTCAAACCAGTTAAATTTCACAAAAAATTGACCTTGTGTCACATCCTACTCGTGCAGAAGAATTGGCAAACAAACACACACACTTATATATATATATATATATATATATATATATATATATATATATATATATATATATATATGATGACTGATAAATCTTGACAGATGATAGCCATCTGTACCACATAAATTACAACTCAAATGTCTTGTCTAATAACTAATTCAACTTGTAAAAAATATTCAGGATGCGTAAGACGATAAAGTAGTAAAATATATGTACACGGTTGGATAGTAGTGACGTACGCTAGTACAACACTTATGCCACTCTCTAGGTTGACATTAAGGCAGCCCAGTTTAGCAAGTATAGCAAGATAATTGGTGATATTGCAAACTTAAGGTGTTTTTTTTTTTCAGAGTATTTTTTTACTCTTTTCTCGTCAGAGAATATCTACAAGTCAGCAACGGTTTGATGTTTGAGCTCCATTATTCAGTTTTGATTTGGGAGTTAACTTCTGCAAGAAAGTTTGCCTTCATCCCGGCTTTGTCATTAGACGAGAACCTCTACTACCACAAATATCTCTGTAATTTGATTTACACTTTATGTTTTTTAATTTTATTTTTATTTTTATTTTTATCTTTATTTTCTGATTTTTGATTTATCTTTTAATTTCTTTAATTTCCTTACTTCTGAATACGAAGCATCTCTGGGACAATACAGAGCATGTAAAAGAGTCATCTGACGAGACGGAGAATATACCAACAATATTCTCCGCCGAAATAAATTTATTATGACGGCTTAACCGAGTTTGAGTCTCCATTTAATTGTACTATATATATATATATATATATATATATATATATATATACCCCATGCCAACGCACAAGCAGAATGCGGTACTAAGTTAATTTATAAAGCGGGGAGTAACTGATTTAAATTCAGTTTCCTTCACTTTGGCCAGTTGCTATTTCTAGATCAACGAAACTTGTAAGAATTGGAATGTATAATATCCCTTTAACGAAACATGCGAGCATTGGTGAAGATGATGCCCCATTAATTAAAACCTTTGAAGATTGGAGAGGATGATGTCCTATAAAGGAAACTTGTGAGGATTTGAGAGGATGATGTCGCATTAACAAAACCTTAGAGAATTGTAGAGGATGATGTCCTGTTAACGAAACTTGTGAGGATTGGAGAGGATCATGTCCCATTAACAAAACTTTTGAAGATTGGAGAGAATGATGTCCTGTTAACGAAACTTGGGAGGATTAGAGAGGATGATGTGCCCTTAATGAAACTTGTGAGGATTGGAGAGCAAGATGCTCTGTTTACGAAACTAGTTAAGCTATCGAAGTATCCATATATCTGTAAATGATACGGATTAAAGAATTTAAATCATTTGATATAAATGCTAGGACCCTATTGCTGGAGGCAGAACAGCTGGATTCATACCCTTTCCTATGGGTATGGGAAGTGTATATAACCTCGTGTGGGATTTTAACCTCGAGTCACCGATTACATTTCCTATACCACAAGCACAAAAATAGATATATCGTACAATAAACAAATTTTAAAGAAAATGTTTTTTCTTAAATTAGAACAGTGCTCAAATATTCACCTGTAGGGCAGGATAAAACTCAAAATAAATAGATGTTTTCTCATCTTCTCTTGACAAGTCTGATGACTGTAAGTTTCACATATCAAAAATAAGAATACAATTTTCAGATGAAATATGCGACTTTCAGGTTTCATCCGAAGATTTTATTTTAAAAAATTGAATTTTATAGTCATATGACTGACTAGAGGGTGTAGAAAAATGTTTATTTTGTTTATATTTTACACAAGGAAAAAGCACAAATGAAATTATGTAAACCTTAAAGAAATGATTGAAATTTCCTTAAAAAAACAAAAAAAAAAGTGTTGTGGCTAATGTGCTGGACTACGACTTCGTTGTAAGCTTGTTCGAATGCCAGATTCCCTTTTAGACTAATACCCAGCTATGGTACCATTGATATTCTTCTGTAAGGATGGATTTGGTATTAAATAACCCATTAAGGCTGATATGCCATGAAACACTCAACTTCATTTCTTTTAGATGTTTTTTTGGTGTGCGTTTATGCAACTGTCCATGCAAATGCAGCAAATATGTAAGTATACGAAGTGGTAATAAACATCTTTGTAATCTGGTAATGTAAGTGGATCCCTCGTTGCGTAGTAGCTGTGTAATATAATGGCCGAGGGATTTCGTTTTATACCTTTGGGTTTAGTTAGGCTGAGAACCTTTCGGCTCAGTGCATGGGTTACTTAGGTGCAACATTAACGCAGGTGTTCACGCGCGTGCGCGCGGAGAGGACGTGTCATTCAGAGATGTCACAATAGCCCAGATGGGAAACGGGGCTACAGAGTGCGAATGACGTCACGCACTGGAAGCGCGTGGAAGATTTGGGGAGATTTGAAAAAGTCAGTTGAGTTGAAAACTAGACACCAAACAAGAAGGGTCGACTTTCGGGGCTCGCCGAGGCCAGACGAATTTGCGCGCTACGGGCGTCGCACGAGATGGGGGGTGGGGCAGATGGAAAAGCCAGAATAGACAGAATGTGTATCTCTCTCCTTATGTCGAAGAACCTTTAAACTCAAAGGTAATAAAATGTTTCGTACCTGAACTAAGAAGTCGTAAGTGTTTTTCTTGTTTCGAGATTCCTATGTTCTACGTATATATGTTTTGAACAGTCTATGTACGTTTCACACATATCCGTATCATGGGTATGGTACAGCTGAACTGTGACACCATCGTCAGCGGGTTCGAACTCCAGTCGTGCTATTTCGTTCACTTTTGGACTAGTGCACTGAGGAAAGACATGAACCCTTTTATACTTCGCTCTTATGGGTTAAATGGTACCACTTATGTTTTTTTATAGGTTTGGCTTTGGAATTAAATAACCCGTTAAGGTTGATTTTTCATTAAATAAAGAAACATAACCAGACTTTCCTAAAGTTTTGGCCTTTAAGTAAGGATGGGAATTGAACGTGCCCAAAAATTGAGCCAAACTTATTCGATTCCGGGTTTTGTAGCGGTAAATACACCACTATCACAGCCAACAAGCCGAAAAGAAAAAAAAAAAAAAGAAAAAGAAAAAAAAAAACAAAACAAAAAACAATGATACCCGGATGTTCTTCATAATCTTTTTATCATTTTAATGACCTCAATCTTCTCTAATGGCTCCAAAGTATATGTGAGCTCATGCCAAACAATACTTAGCTTATTAAAAACACACACAAATTAAGAGAGTGAAAAAACACACATTAATACATACTCTTACATATGCATGTAATACGCGTGGGACGCCCCGAGTTGTGTCATGATGAGCTAGCTAGACTAGCAACACTTCACGAGCGAGTTCGAGTCTCATTAGGTGTCACATTTATACGACTTTTTGCCACATCTAAACAAAAAAACTTAGTATATTACTACATGCAATACGCCTTTAGCGTAACCGATATCGTTGTAGGAAAAGGAGTCGGCAGCCCGAGTTTAAATCCTAGAGTAGGCTGCTTGAGTTTCAATTCGTGCTCCGAAAATCCATTAACCCACCTTTTCTCTCTTTAGCTAGGAGTTAGTACTTGGGCCAACTGGGCTTTTTGGCCATAGTATGACAACGATTTTAGGAGAAGGAAAATCCTGAATTCAAATCAGCAGAATTCTTCAGAAAATTTGACCTTGTACCAGATTCTGCTCATGCATAAGGGTTGGTATATATTTATAAATATATATATATATATAGAGAGAGAGAGAGATTGAAAAACAAGTTATTCCAAAAAGAAGACCTGCTTTTATTTTTCTCTATATTGTTGGGATCATTTCCATTATTTACATATATATATATATATATATATATATAGAATTAACTTAAATCGCTAGTCGAAAATCTTCTACTAAAGTTTCACCTTAACGGATCATCAGGAAGAATTCTATAATTGGCTCCATTGGTTAATGTTGAGCACTTTAGTAATTATAGCATTGCAGTATTCGCGGAGGGTTTTTTGGTTTTCTTTTGGCCACTGACTTAGTACCCCTTGATTTTTTTCAAGGAGTAGGACGAGGTTGGTCTTTTCTTTCTTTTTTACCCAAAAAACTTTTTCTTTTTCCTCTGGACCGTGATTCGAGATATTTTTTTCTCTTGTTCCTGGCCAGGGTTTTTTTGTTTTTTCTGGTACCGTGAATACTGGTAGATAATTGATTAGTAAATATATATATATATATATATATATATATATATATATATATATATATATAAATTAAATTAAATCGCGAGTCGGAATTCTCCTACAAACGTTTCACCTCAACGGATCATCAGGGAGTTTAGTACTCAACTCCCCGATGACCCGTTGAGGTGAAACTTTAGTAGGAGAATTCCGACTCGCGATTTAATTTAATTTTTGTAATTGGCTCTACTTCGTATTTGAGCACTCTTGTAATTGTGGCATTGCGGCATTTTACGGTGTTTTTTTTTCTTTTGACCAACTGACTGCATATCTCTTGATTTTTTCAACTGGTGTGATAAGTTGGCCTTTTCTTTGTTTTTTGTTTTTCTTTGTGTGTTTTTTGTCCTATAATATTTTTTTCTTTTTCCCCCGGGCAGTGATTCGAGATATTGTTATCTCTTGTTCCTGGCGGGTTTTTTTCTTTTTTCTTAGTAACCGTGAATGCAGGTAGATAGTAGGTTAGTATATATATATATATATATATAAACGATGAGTTGGAAATAATTCAATTTGAGAATATATAAAAGCAGAATTATAATTCTTCAGCAGTGCTCAATATATAGTTATTAATATATGAATCTATAAATATCACCCAATGAAAATTAATATGATTGGAAGATAAACTCATCTGACCGTCATTTAGCTATTATAAATTCATTTCAGCAAGCCAATGATAAAAGCAACCAACCTCTTCTGATAGACATCACATAATGCAAAGAAAAGGTTTTAAAAATACTCGTTAAAAAAAACCTTTAAAAGGAGAAGTAAAGATAAAAAAAAAACTGGGTTAGAGGCTGACGCAAAAGTGGTTGGTTGGTTGGTTTTATGGCATATCAACGTTTGTAGGTTATTTAACGCCAAATCCATTTTTATGCCAATTGTCATCTCTATTTCAAACAATTCAATTTAGTGCAAGTACAGATTTTGTTTACACAATTAAAGGTCAAAACAGCTCTATATTAAACTATTCAATTTAGTGTAAGTACAGTGTCAATGTCAAAAACAGTTCCATTTCAAACAATTCAATTTAGGATAAGCACCCTGTTTAAATGTAAGTTCAGTTTAATTGTCAAAAACATTTCTATTAAAGCTATTCCGTTTAGTGAAAAAGCTCAAATTTAAACAATTCAGTTTAGCATAAGTATACAGTTAGTTCTATTTAACCCATAGATAGGGCCCTATCAGATGCTACCATTCTGGCCAAAGTGGACCTGGGAGCAATGGCAATGAAGAGGTGCTCCGCATTCCCCAAAGCTCCAGCATTACTGGAACCTCTCCATCAGATTGTTTAGTGTTATATCTAGGACACTTGTTAGGGGGTCTTACCCCTCTGCAGAGAAGCAGTCGGTGTATTCTACAGCCACAGCCAACTGGACAAATGCAAAAGTGGCCAGTTGAAATAAATAAACATTATGCCAATGATGAGGAAGAGAAAACTGCTATGACTAAGTGGCTCAAAAAAGTCAACAGAATTTCACAGTGCAGGGATACATGTTCTCATTCGAAAGAGGAACGTTGCTATTGAGAGAAATGGTGACTATGTTGAGAAGTAGGGATCTGATCCACAGTGGACCAGCTTCATTTAGATATACGATACATGTTCATGTGTCGGAAATTATTCCTGTAATAAATGCGTTACTTTTTGACTCACCCTCGTAATATTATAATGAATAGAAAGAATATGCACATCCGCGCAGACATACAAGTTTTTGTACTCATTCTATTTTATTACTTACTTGAGGATCGAATGTGTAAGACTCAAGTCGTAGGAAAAAATATTTGCAGGTTTATTGTATTTGATATAAAATTTGTCTAACTGTTACATAGTCATCTACATCACCACAACGACACAATAATTAAGACAGACGCACGAATAAAGGACGCAGGAGGGAAGACACAGGATAAAGTCGCAGGAAGGAAAACGCAGGAAGACTTCTTTACAATTATATTTACCTCTCGCTTTATTGCAAGGGTTCGAAAGGGTTCTTCAAGGGTTGTATGTGAGTGGGTGCTGGAGACCGAACATAAACATATTTTGACCCCACTGTTATGACCGTCACGTTGTGTCTTTCTTGTTCTCTTAGATGCTCAACCAGATGTCTTGGGGTCCACTGCTGGATGCTGGGTTTCTTTATTGCATCTTATCAGCATCTTCTCTGGACCCCAGTTCATCAGGACTTCAAGCCCCATCGGCCTGGTGTGGCTTTCCTTACCACATCTCGTCTCTAAATCTCTGAAATTCTACTGGCAACTGCTTTGGCACCCAACTCAACTCAATTATATAATAATTCAACGCCCGCTCGATCGCCCACTGGATATTTGAAATCGAATGTTTTATCGTCATCAAGCGGAAATAACTGTCATGCAGTTCACAGGTCACTCTCTTCCGGTGCATCACTGTAGTGGCACCGTGGGACCTTCACCTTATCCCATATTATAAGCCTTAATCCACCCACGCGATCTCTTTCGATTACTGGCCATTGGGATGTGTCACTTTCTTCTGGTGCATCACCTTGGAATAGCATTTTTGGGCCGGGTCGAAGGTCAAAATATAACATAACGAGAAATTTTAGTTTTAGTGAGATGGTCACGCCACATCCAAGCTTCGAGAATCTCGCGTGTCTAACCACACTGAAGAGTTGTGATACAACGAAACAGTCTCTCTGTGGTGACTATATATATATATATATATATATATATATATATGTGTGTGTGTGTGTATGTGTTTCTGTTCTCTCCTTGGGTGTACGCATTTATAAGACTTGTTGCCTGTTCAGGTTCACTATATCTATCTAGAATGGTTTGTTGTATCTCATTTACTTTCTTTTTTTTTTTTGTTAATGGCATGTCAACCATCGCGGGTTATCTAATGCCAAAGCCATCTTTGTAGAATAACAGTAGTGACCCATAGCTGGCATGGAGTCATAAGAGGGTTCATGCCTTCCCCGAGAGCATCAGTCTGAAAATAAACGTAATTGCATGACTGGAGTTGGAACTCGCTTACTACAATGACGCAGTCCAGCATGTTATGTGCTCCACCACGAGAAATTCCACCCCACAAAAAATATTGAATAACGCAAAGAAACGAAAGTTAGTTTTCTATTCCAATCAATGATTATACATTGTCTGTCAGCAATGTAATAAAACTGACAGTAAAATATCTTATAATCAACTTAATTACAAATCAGCTTTATCTCATCTAAAATAGTTGCCTTGGGAAGTTTACAACGAACACAATTTTTTTGGTTCATTGAGATCTGTTGAATGTTCTCAATGAATTGATATTTATAGCATATTAAACATTCATTTAAAAAAACATACATCGTAAGTTAAAAAAGTAACAAGACTAGAAATTGTTTATTAACATGTTTATTATCAATCTAATTACAAATCAACTTAATGTCCTTCCGAATAATTCCGTTTAGAAGCCACACAGTGACGAAGACCTTGTTCCGAGAAATGGAAACAATACTGGAAATATTCAACTGACACGGTTTTTTCAATATAGCAACCACGGATATATGTTTTAGTTTTAACGAGCCGGAAATCAGTAGAAAGACTCAGCTGAAAAACTACCTGGTGGCCGGAGCTTAGAATAAACCCTCTGTATTCCAGGCGGAGAGGTAAGACTCCTCATCAAAAAGTGTGTCCTGAATATGACAGTTAACAACATCTGACACAGAAGCTTCAGTCATGGGGATCTTGGGAAGTGTGAAGTGTCCCTTAGTTGCCATTAAACTCAGGTCCACTTATCTAAATTTAGGGTCCCTACTAGAGGTTAAATAGTTCTGTTTAAAAAAGATTCGTATTCAATAGAAACGTATGCAATAAATGAATGAATAAACAAAGTCGTTAGAAACAAGTTCACAAAAATATAAATAAGATCGTACAATAAAAGCTATTACTTAATCTCATGGCATAAAATAACTCTTGACGGGTTGACATGCCGTTAAAATCAATCAATCAATCAATCAATCAATCAATCTATCTATGAATCAAAGAAACAAGTGATCAGTAAGATCAGGACCCATTCCCCACAGTCCTATTTACGCAACCCCTCCGCTCGGGCATGATATGACACAAGGTCAATTTTTAAGCGGAGTTTAACGGGTTTGAATTCAGAGTTTTCCTTCTCCTAGACAAGTTGCCTCACCAAGGCTGAAGAACCTAGTCTGTTCCTCACAGTCACCCGATCATTCAAAACTCACTTTTGTCCCTTGAAAATCTGTATCCAGTTGGGACTTGATCTTAAACTAGTTTCAACTTGCTTCTGTTAAACTGTCCAAAAGTTTGATGGAACTTTGTTGCATGACCCTGCTCGATGTACTTTGTGTTCAATTTTCCTTACACGCTTCACCAAACACACTTCTCATAATCCAGCATTGTTCCGCTGAGCTTGAATTATGCGAGTTATATGTGAAGTGAATATTCTCACACGTGTTCAAGGTCAACACAGTTCAGCTGCTTTTCAAGGCTGTTAGCCCAGTCGGCAGGGGATGTAGAATACACCGACTGCATTTCTGCAGAGGGATAAGACCTCTCCCACAAAGACTGCATTAAATATGACGCTAAATCATCTGATGGGGAGGCTCTAGTCCAGGAGCTTTGGGGAATGGCTATTATTCCCTGGTCCACTTTGACCGGAGTGTTAGCAACTGATAGGACCCCATGTATGGGTCAAATAAAACTGTTTAGTCATTTACAATGCTGAAAAATATTTGACTGTGTAGAACCAAATGATTAATATCTCATTGCATAATTATTACTGAATAGCAATGCTTGAAACCATTTAAATGGTTGGCTGGTTGACTGTATTTTATAGCATATCAGCCCTTGTAGGTTACTTAATGCCAAATACTCTAATACTGTTCCGTGCTGCTCGCAGGAGCCTCTAAAAATAAATAAACAAATAAATAAACATTTGCATTTGAATCGAGACTAAATTCTTTTGATTTTAAAAGATGCAGCCCTTTGATAATTCAGAAGCCAAAATGTTTGTCATTCACTTCTCTAATATGATATACAAACGAATAGTTTTTAGGTAGCATCTTTAAACACACCAGCGCTTAATTGTTTGTTCACAGTTAAGTGGCTCCTAGTGTTAAGAGTAATAGTTTTATTTGCACCCAGTTAAATGGCAACTTGTGTTGTTAACACTGATATTTTTATTTGCACATAGTGAAATAGTATTGTTAAAAAGTATTAAAAGTATTGTTAACAGTAATAGTTTTATTTGCATACTGTTTAATGGTTTCAAGGATTGTTATGTAATACTTAAAATTCAATTTATTATTAATCATTTGTTTGCACATAGTTAAATGATTAAACAGTTCTATTTTACCCATAGAAGGGGACTCTAATTGGTACTTCTACTCTGGGTCAAAGCAAACCTTGGAGTAATGGGAATGAAGGAGTACTCCACATTCCTTAAATTTCTAAAACTAGAGCCTCATCTTCAGATGGTATGAACGCCCTTATCCTCCCAGCTATGAGTTAAATAGTACCGCTACTGTTCTTCTAGGAGAATGGCTTTGGCATTAAATGACCTACAAAGGTTGATATACCATTAAATAAAGAAACCAAATCAAATCACCTTCAGATGGTTTAGTATCACATCCATGACACTCGTTTGTGGGTGAGTTCTTAACCCTCTGCAGAGATGCAGTCGGCTTATTCTATTGTCCCAGTTAGGTTGGCTGACCGTTTAACTGCATGCAAATAGAACTATTATTGTTAGCAATACTTGAAACTAACTAGGTTCAAATAAATGAGATTTGGCTAGTTTAAAAATGTTACCCACAAACTATTCGTTGACAAATCATACATATAAAAAAAGTTGGTATTAAGTAACTCACAAGGGACGATAAGCCATAAAATCTAACTGTTGTTATCTATAAGTGTAACTCTAGACGTACAATTTCCATTATTCCTAAACTCCTAGGCATAAATTAGTCCCAGTTGGGTTGACATGCCGTTAAAACCAACCTACCATCCAACCAAGGTTGCAAATTAAAAAAAATGATTTTAAAAAAATCATTACTTTCTCAAGTAATTTTGAACTAAAGAGAGAAAATTTCGGTGTGCGATTGTCAAATTCTGCGAGCAATTTTGAACAAGTCCTGGAGGCAACACCCCACAAAGCACCAGCTGTACGGTCACCTACCTCCCATCACGAAAACTATCGAAGTTAGACATGCTAGACACTGCTAGAGAAGCAGGGACGAGCTCATAAGTGAGGTTCTCCCATTGACCCCTTTATATGGCCGAGCAAAAGCAGGACGACCAGCTCGAACCTACACACAGCAGCTCGTTGAGGATACGGGATGTAACCCTGAGGACCTACCAGAAGCGATGAACGATAGGGAGGAGTAGCGAGAGAGGGTCAGGAATATTCGTGTTGGCGGCACGACATGATGATGATTGAGCAGATAACAATATGAATGGAATAATTAAGGCAGCAATAAGTCTTCCTGATTAAATATTTTTGTAAAGTGACCTAAACTAATCCAACGGTTCGTAAGAAATGAGTCATTTGATTTCAATCTAGCCACTGACATAGAGCATGATTTTATCAATATTTTTTTTTATTCTAGGAGTCCGATTTTTCTTCAAAACACTATCTAAATGACACAACCCACTATATATATATATATATATATGTGTGTATATATGTGTGTGTGTGTATGTGTATGTGTGTGTGTGTGTGTGTGTGTAAGTAAGTGATGAAGGTTAAAAAACCGAAACGTTAAACGACGGCAAATATTTCTACAAATAAAAATCATCCCCAGAATACCTTGTGTTTTTCATCTCTTTGTTTTTTTTCTCTCTCGTATTAACAACCCTTGTTCTATGAGCAAGCTGTGGCACAAAATAAATTTTTAAGCCGATTACAACTGGTTTGATATATATCAACATTTGAATACAATATAAAGGAGCGTCGTGGCTAAAGTGCTGGACTGCAACTTCGGACTAAGCGAGTTCGAAATTCAGTCTCACGATTACGTTAACTTTTGGATTAATACTATTGGTTAAGTTATGACCCCGTCACAGCTATGGGTCAAATAGTATGACTGTTGCTTTTCTATAAAGATGGCTTGGACTTTAAATAACCCACGAAGGTTGATATACCATTAACAAAGAAACCGAAACCAACACACTCACATACACACTCACATATATATATATGATAGAAATATGTGGAAAGTTGAATGAATCAAACTCTTAAAACCTGTTTAGAGGTGCAATATTTCATTCTTTTATTTCATTTTTAATTTTATAAGAACATTCACAAAAAAAAAAAAATTCAAAAATGAAATAAAAAGACGAAACATCGTACCTCTAAACCGGTTTTAGGTGTTTGATTTATCCAACGTTCTACGTATTTCTATCATATTGTCAGATTCACCACAATTTATCATTTCAACTCACACACACACACATACATACACACACACGCGCACGCGCGTATATATATATATATATATATATATGTGTGTGTGTGTGTGTGTGTGTATATTTTGCTATAACTATAAATACAGATGGCTTAATATTGATAGAGAGCATATATTTAAGTAAAGACATCATTGACATAAAGTCAACACTACATGGTAGTGTTCTTCAGACCATGTATATATATATATATATATATATATATATATTTATGTGTGTGTGTGTGTGCGCGCGCCCGCGTGTGTGTGTGTGTTTGTCTGTCTGTCTGTCACTTGTATACAGCAGTTTCTGGAGTTTCATAGATTATTATCAACTGAGATTTAATGAAACACACGTCCACACACATACTCATATATATATATATATATATATATATATGAGGTATGTATATTTCTAGATATGAAATTCTTATGTTTTTATATCAAGGTAATAGGTTTGGTTTAGTTTGGTTTGGTTTTATGGCACATCAACCATTGTAGGTTATTTAATATCAAATCCATCTTTATACAGTTCTACTTCAAACAATTCTGTTTAGCATCAGCACACAGTTCAAATGTCAAAACTGTTCTATTTCAAACAGTTTAGTTTAGTATAATTACACAGTTTTCGTTCTATTTGACACATAGATAAGACTCTATCTGGTGCTACCACTCCGGGTCAGAGTGGACCTGGGAGAGATGGCAATAAAGGGGCAGTCTGCATTCCCTAAAGCTCCAGCATAACTGGAACCTCACCATCAGATTGTTTAGCGTCAAAAAAAGGACACTCGTTGAGGGCCTCTTACTCCTCTGTGTATATATATATACGTATGTATTCATTTGTTGCGCATTCAAGCTGTTTTCCATATATGTCCACTCATATATACATGTATACATACACTCGAACACACATATATCTTCATGGGTATTGGGTTAATTTAGGTCATATTCATTTCAATATATATATATACATATATATATATAATTCATGGAATTTAGACTGCGACCCCTGTGATTCATGGAGTTTTTTTGCAAAACAACAACAACAACAACAACAACAACAACAAACTCTATGAAACCTAGGGGTCGCAGTCTAAATTCCATGAATTAAATATATATATCTAATATATATTTATCTATTTTTATTATATGATAGCTCTATCTTAGATATTGAGCACTCTCCATATTATATTGTACTTGGTTCGACACAAACCCACAAAGTGATTTAGTGACAACCAACACTGCTATAATATATATATATATATATATATATATATGACAAATTTTGCAGTCAGCATGAATTTCTCTGATTCTCTATATCCATCGTTACCTATCATTCATCGCTCCCTCCAAAGTACGTCCAGTGTCTTATCTGAGCTAATATAAGTAAGTTTTTACTGGTCAGCAAACACTAGCGTGATCATCTATCTATCTATCTATCTATCTATCTATCTATCTATATATATATATATATATATATATATATATATCTGTTTATTTTTAAAAAATTTATTTACCTATTGTCTATTTATTCGGTTCTAGTCAAACCTATATATCTTATTCTGTGATTATTTTTAACTGAAATAAAATGTTCAATGATTTTTTTTTCTTTCCCATGATTATGATCAGAATCGACCACTGAAATTGAGAAAGCGAACCAAGAGTGTTGTCTGTTACAATTGGCAAAGTAATGACGTAATTTTGATGGCTTGAAAATCCGTAATAGCCCCTTCAATCTTGATTAATAAAGAAATACAGTTTAGGCTTGTTCAAATACTTCTGAACAGTTCTTTTTTTATAGGGAAAAGACTCATAAATGTTAAATAAAATTCTAATCATAATTTAAACAATCGGTGTTTATTTGTCAAGTATGCAGAAAAGGATGCAAATATTTACAAGTAAGAAATAGAGAAAAGAAAATTAATTTTTGGAATGGGGTTTCAATATACATACATACATATATATATATGTATATATATTTATATAACTCATAAATAGATGGAATATATTCCTTGACTGACAAACCTTCCCGAGTGAGTTCAAGTCGCAGGAGGTGCTCCATTTATGTGGCCTTGTGCCAGATCGAATCAAAAACCAGAGTGAATTACTATATCATCTAGAGCTTTTCTTCATAATGAAGACTGTATCAAGTGTGCCAATATAAAAAAGAAGGAAGATATTGAGTTGTTCTTGACTCCCTGGGTTTGTGAAGAATGTGGTCGTATTTGTTCACAACAAGCATGGCTGAAAAATCACATTAGATGACACGTGCTGTGACCCAATTTAAATATGAACATTGACCTTAGCTGGAGAATTTTATTTGCTTTGGTGTGTCAGAACAAATTTGATCTAAGAAAGAATAGGGAAATACACAATATTAATGATGAAAACAGGGACTCAACAAAATAACGCCAAGTCATTAATTTGCCAGTAGTTGGTTAAAGCTTTCCAAAGCCTTTCTGGATGTTGATTTTTTACAGAGTAAGAAGGATGGGTAACAATACTTATTTAGTTTATTTCAGAGATGATGACCGTAGTAATCCAAAGGTGGACATCCAGCAACACACAATGGTTTTGTATATTTTGTGTATTTCCTTTTTTTTTACTGTTTGAATATTTTCTATATTAATTTCATATATATATATATATATATATATATATATATATATATAATAGAGAGAGAGAGAGAGAGAGAGAGTGAGAGAGAGAGAGATCATAACTCTCCCTGTATTTTGATCGTCTCAGGAAATGTCAAGTATCAATTTTATATGTGGGTTTTTAATTTTACCACTTTTTATTATATATATATATATATATATATATATATAAAGAAAATAAAAAGTGGTAAAATTAAAAAACCCAAAATAAAAGTGATACTTGACATTTCCTGAGACGATCAAAATACAGGGAGACTGATGATCTCTCTCTCTCTCTCTCTATATATATATATATATATATATATATATATATCTTTTAAGAAAAAACCAAAGACCGGTTAATTTAGGATTATAAATTTATTTCCATCCTGTTTTTCAGTTTCTGGTGTAAACCAAAAACATGAAGAAAAATACAACAGGACTTCTTCAGATCCAATGGATAAATAAAACAGAATAGACACGTGGGGTGGAGGGGGAGGGGAAGAGATTAAGGAGTTACCTCCTCGTTTTATTGAATTTCCGTTTTTTACCTATTTATTTTATTTTCAAATTTCGTCAGTTATAATTACAGTAATTTAACTTTTTTATTTATTTGTTTAATTTATTTTCTTTTCATGCTAAGTTCGATAATTAACTTTTAATAGAAATATTAATGCTTATATTAATTTTGATACCATTTAATTAGCTACCTATTTTTTCCTAGTGTGTATGTTGGATACGTTTTTTTTCAGGTTTCACTATTTATTTTAATGTTTTTAAATTTCTTGTCTATAGTTTAAATTTAGTCTTATGTCTACATCTAGCTATTAATTCACTTCTCTTATTTAATAACTTATCAGGCCATTTATGTATTAGAATATGTATTTTCTCTTCCAAGCACAAATTGCATCTACCGTCAAAACTATTTGGAGTATTTGATTTTTTCAAAATAGACCATTCTATCTCAGGGGGTTAACCCTTTGTTTTTTAAACACCAGAATTTTTTCGATAGTGCCATCTGGTGTTTTAGGTGTTCGTGGGAGAAGGTAAATTTATGGTTTGAATATCTCTCCTTCCATTTAGTGGATGCTAACCCAACATAAGTTTTCTTATCTGTAATATTCTCTTTAGGGTAAATTATAGCTTGGTATATTACATTGTTTAAATTACATAGTCCATTCATAGGACAATTGTCTCGGGATTTACAATTACATTCTTTTTTATACCGTTATTATTATTATTATTATTATTTATTTATTTATTTATTTATTTATTTGATCCTGAAAATCTTTAGTTATATTTTTATTATGGCTACTAATTATTTGAAAAATATTTTTCGTGCCAGAGTAACTTATTTTTAAGGTTTTTCTGTTGAATATTTTATGTAGTTTATTTCCGTGTTTAAAATGTTTATCTACTAGTTTCAAAAAATATTTTCCTATATTTATATTAGTTAGCCTACAGAACGGGGGGTTGAACCATATTATTTTGCTTTTTCTATTTTTACGTCTATTTTCCTTATTTATTTCTTCATTATCATTAGGCACCTTCTCTTCTTTATAGGTAAAGTTTTCTTTATACCCGCTCCTTTTTAGTGCATCAATATACATTTTACTACCTTTTCGGAATATTTCTTCATTAGCTGATAGATTTTTTATTCTTAGGTTTACAGCTTTTAGAACTTGTTTAATTATAGCTTTAGGGTGGTTTGAATTTATGTTAATATATGAAGGGGACTGATCCATTTTTATAAAAGGTTTATAGGTGTTGTTAGAAAGGTCTAGGGTCACATCCAGGAAATTGACTATCTTATTGTTTGATGATATTTCTATTTTAAAACCTAAGAGTTTAAAGGCTCTTATAATCGTCTTTTGTATACTAGAGCTATTTGGGCCATTGCTATTCGGGATATACATTATACCATCATCGATAAAGACCTACTTGATCTGAATTGATAATTCTATTTAATACATGCAATATATATAGACCCACAAGGTCTGCTATTTGGGAAGAGTCGTATCCCCCCCCCATAGGTACATCAAAATTCATAGATCCACTTTTTATCCATGTGGTTCCATTATTTCCTAAGACAGTTTTCCTACACGCTAATATTATATCATATTGTTCCTTAGTTATATCTATATATTCTCTTGCGTAGTTGATACTATCTATTAGGATTTTTTTAGATGTAGACGGATAAAAGTCAATGATGTCAAATTGTTTAAAGCTAGCTTTACTTTTGTTTTTTATCTTCCTAAACCATTCAATGGTATCAAAAGGCATGGTGAAACGGATAAGGGATGTTCTTTAGTGAGTATTCTGGCGTGTAAGTATCCATTTCCGAGTTGGTAAATCATCCGAGAATTAGTTTCTTTTGGAATTTTCCAAAGAGAGCTCAACTATTTAGGAACAATATGAGTATTATTCGGTCCAGTTAAACCAGAGTTGGGAGTAATTCCTTCAGGACAAGAAAATCATTCAGGAGCTGAACATTTATTTATCCATTGGATCTGAAGAAGTCCTGTTATATTTTTCTTCGTGTTTTTGGTTTACACCAGAAACTGAAAAACAGGATGGAAATAAATTTATAATCCTAAATTAACCGGTCTTTGGTTTTTTCTTAAAGAAATATTGCTCTGTAAAAAATTACATTAAGCTCCCACCAGGAAGATTTAAATGTTCAGCTCTTGAATGGTTTTCTTGTCCTGAAGGAATTACTCCCAACTCTGGTTTAACTGGACCGAATAATACACACACACACACACACACACACACACACACACACACATATATATATATATATATATATATATATATATATATATATATATCAAACGAAAAAGACATCGACACGCGGCTAACGAAGGCATAGACAGCTACGGATAAGCTATCGATCATATGAAAATCAGACCTGACCGATAAAATGAAACGCAGTTTCTTCCAGGCAGCGGTCGTGACGATACTGCTGTATAGATGCACTATTTGGACGCTAACAAAACGGCTGGAGAAGAAGCGAGACGGCAATTCATAATAATGTTGCGAGCAATATTGAATAAGTCCCGTCAGTAACATCTAGCAAAGCACCAACTATACGGCCACCTGCTTCCCATCACGAAAACTATTCAAATTAGACGAACCAGACATGCAGGACACTGCTGGAGAAGCAGAGACGAGCTCATAAGGGATATTCTCCTATGGACCCCCACATATGGCCAAGCAAAAGCGGGACGACCAGCTAGAATATACATACAGTAGCTATATGAGGATTCGGGATGTAGCCCTGAAGACCTGCCAGAAGCGATGAACGATAGGGAAAAGTGGCGAGAGAGGGTCAGGGATATCCGTGCTAGCGGCACGACATAATGATGATGATATATATATATATTTGTGTATTCTATCTCTTTTTCTCTCTCTCTCTCTCTTTCCCCCTCTCTCTCTCTTTCTCTCTCTATATATATATATGTGTGTGTGTGTGTGTGTATGTCTGTATGTACATATTAGGGTGTGTTTGTGAAAATGTTTTGTTGATTGATATTAATGACATGTCAACTCCTTAGGGATATTTCAGGCCTACAAATTTGGTAGTTGCGTCCATTGAACATTTATAATTATAGGTTTTGAGTATTTTTCTTGAAACCTTTTAGCACACCATTATAGGATGTCAAATATCCCTATCTAATACAAATAACTTACCCACAGTTGTATAGTTTGACACATTCCAATAAATAATTGTCATTTGTATGCGTGGGTTTTTTATCATTTCAAGTCACTAATAATCCTTAGAAAACAATTATAGCTACAAGTAACTATTTGTAATAAAGTAAGTTGGCGACTGTAGTCGAGGGCTACCCAAGGCGAAGAGCTGTAAGAGCCATTCCTTGAGCCTTGGAATGTTTTGACCTGTTGTGTCCCATCTGCGGGTTGTTGGTCGTTGTATTGTCACTATTTGCCCCTTTTGAAGGGGACATAAGATGTGTGTTGTTTTGTTATATTGCTCTATTAGACAAGCGTTCCGACGAGATAGGATTATCTCGCGATTTTTTTGCTGCAGCTATCCAATCTGCGTGTGGGTTGGGGTGGTACAAAGTCACGTAGTCGGCGGTGGAGTAGCAGTTGGGCGGGGGATAGTCCGATATTTTGGATGGGTGTATTTCTGTATTGGAGGATGGCTCTTGCTGTGTGGTCATTGTCCAGCGACCCTTGAGCTCCTGTGTTACCACTTATAATTCTCTTGGCTGTGCCCGTGGTGTAATGGTTATCGTCGAAGGAATTGGACACGGCGACACGAGTTCAAATCCTGGACTGATTGCATTTCACATAGCACTAATACCCTTGGGAAAGGTATGAATCCAATTATTCTCCCTCCAGCTATGGGTAAATAGTAGGGCAGACTAGGTTCTTCAGCCTTGGTGAGGCAACTAGTCTAGGAGAAGGAAAACTCTGAATTCAAACCTGTTAAACTCCGCTTAAAAAATTGAGTTACTGTGTATTTTGTGAAAGATTTCTGTGTATTTTAATCGTAGCATTAACTTTTATCTCTCTACTAAATTGAATTATCACACTTGCTTTAATTAAAAAGCAAAATCCGACATATCATATTGAAAGATGGAGGCACATTTCATGTAAAGGTTATCGTCATAGGAAATGGCCACGGCGACCCGAGTTCAAATCCTAGACGAAACAGTCTTCGTTTTCCTTTGTACTAATGTCCTTGGAAAAGGCATTAATCTATATGTTATCCCTCCAGCTATTCAGGCATAGTCGGCCTAGGGTCGTAGAATACACTGAATACATCTCTGCAGAGGAGTAAGACTCTCCAAACGAGTGCCTTGGATATGTCACAAGATAATCTGATGGTGAGGCTCCAGTAATGCAGGAGATTTGGGGAATGTGGAGTACCCCTTCATTGCCATCGCTTACTGGTCCACTCTTGCCCAGAGTGGTTGCACCTGAAAGGGTCCTATCTATTGGTCAAATAACTGTGTGCAAATAACTGTGTGCAAATAAAACTATATAACACTAACAATTAAATTCAACATTAAATAGTTAGTAAACGAATAGTTTGTACGTAATATCTTAAACGAATCAGAGTTTAATTGTTTGCACACTGTTAAATGATTTCCAGTATTTCTATCGAACATGAGTAGTTTTCTTTACACCTAGTTAAATTGTCACAAGTATTACTATGTAATATAACAATTCAATTTAACATCAGTCATTTGTTTGCACACGGTTAAAAGGTTAAACTGTTCTATTTGACTTTTAAACTGTGTACTTTGACATTTAATCTGAGAGCAAACAAATGACTGATGCGAAACCGAATTCCTTGAAATAGAACTGTTTAATCTTTTAACTGTGTGTAAACAAAAGACTGATGTTTAATTGAATTGTTAGTAATACATGGCAATAGATGGAACCATTTAACTTTGTTGACATACTAAACTGAATTGTTTGAAATAAAACTTTGATTATTTAACGCTGTGTAAACAAATGACGGATGTTTAATTGAATTGTTCGTGTTAAATGGCAATACTTGAAAACATTGGATGGTATCAAAACAATTATTGGCAAATAGAATTATTCGCATTGCGTAGAAATAAGTGAAATCATTTAACTGTGAAAAAATTGAGATCAGGCTCGTTTAAAGATGTCATCTAAAAATGTATTTAGAAATCATATATTTAATCTATACGTGTAAGAAGGATTTGGCATTAAATAACCTACAATGTTTGATATGCCATAAAACCAAACCAAGCCAAATCCTATATATTTAATATATATGTATAAAGAGGATTTGGCATTAAATAACCTACAATGGTTGATATGCCATAAAACCAAACCAAGCCAAATCCTATATATTTAATATATATGTATAAAGAGGATTTGGCATTAAATAACCTACAATGGTTGATATGCCATAAAACCAAACCAAGCCAAATCCTATATATTTAATATATATGTATAAAGAGGATTTGGCATTAAATAACCTACAATGGTTGATATGCCATAAAACCAAACCAAGCCAAATCCTATATATTTAATATATATGTATAAAGAGGATTTGGCATTAAATAACCTACAATGGTTGATATGCCATAAAACCAAACCAAGCCAAATCCTATATATTTAATATATATGTATAAAGAGGATTTGGCATTAAATAACCTACAATGTTTGATATGCAACAAAACGAAACAAAACCAAACCATCCAGCAATGTGTAAATAGAATGGCAGATTTATATGTTAAAACCCACTCTATTCTCAAATTCAAATTTCGAAAAATTCTAGTTGAAAACACCACTATGATAGGAATCGAAATTAATAAACTACGACGAAAAATCTTAGAAGTCCTACATATATATGAAACAAATAGAATTGATAGGATTAACTTTGATAATAGCGACAAGGTTTTAAAATGCCTTTAGTCCTTTCTTTTCTTTTAATATTCTGTTTCTCTTAATAATATTCTATTTACGGTAATAGCGTTCTGTTTTAAATTCGTTCGACATCATCATCATCATCTCAGTTTTATCTAACTTTGCGTTTATGTAATATTTTCATGCAATAAAAAACCTAAAAACTTAAACCCCCCCACCAAATAAAAGAAACACATGCAAACAAACCCTGATGATAGCCTATGAAAGGGCCGAAAGCGGTCCGGACAATTTCGATAAATTCATCAACCAATTCCAACCTAAAACCAAAACTCTTGCCAGGAAACTTGAAAGGATCTTAATAAAATTATTTTGACATGTGTCTTTATAATTTAATCAAACGTGGTCACACACACACACACACACACACACACACACACACATATATATATATATATATATATATATATATATATATATATATATTAGATTTATATATTTATTCATTATTATTATATAATAGCTCTATCTTATATATTGAGCATTCTCCATACTGTATTGCACTTGGTTCGCCACAAACCCACAAAGTGATTTGGTGACAACCAATATTATCATAATATATATATATATATATATATATGTGTGTGTGTGTGTGTGTGTGTGTGTGTGTGTGTTTGTAATTCTTAAACAAATAATTTGTAGGTAACATTTTTAATACACCAGATCTTATTTTATTGCACACAGTTAAGTGATTTCAAGTATTGCTATCTCCCAGTATAGTTTTATTTGCACTCAGTTAAATGGTTTCAAGTATTGCTCTGTTGCACAAACAATACAATTTAACATTAGTCATTGATTTGTGCATAGCTAAATAGTTTGTAAACGATTAGTTTGTCGGTAATATTTTAAAGAAGCTAGAGCTCATTAGTTTGCACACGTTTAAGTGGCTTCAAGTATCACTATACAACACTAATAGCAATACTTAAGACCATTTAACTGTGTGCAAATAAAACTATATAACACTAACAATTAAATTCAACATTAAATAGTTAGTAAACGAATAGTTTGTACGTAATATCTTAAACGAATCAGAGTTTAATTGTTTGCGCACTGTTAAATGATTTCCTGTATTTCTATCGAACATTAGTAGTTTTCTTTACACCTAGTTAAATGGTCATAAGTATTACTATGTAATATAACAATTCAATTTAACATTAGTCATTTGTTTGCACACGGTTAAATGGTTAAACAGTTCTATTTGACTCTTAGATAGGACCCTAATAGGTACTACCACTCCCGGTCAGAGTGCACTGGGGAGTGATGGCAATGAATGGGTAGAATGGGTATTCCGCATTACCCAAATTTCAAGACTAGAACCTTTCTGAGATGCTGACGGGGCCAGAGACATTTTTGGAACCGCCAGACACGTCTGGTCCACTGCCCTACGTCCAAGCCCACTTAAAAAAGGCATTGTGCCACACTTGTCTGTCTGGTTGGACGTTCATCAAATATCACCTTAATGTCATATAGTTTAATCGAAAAGAAAAATACCACTTGTCGATCATTCCGTAAGCTTCAAAAATACACAGGAATTCACAAGGGGATTGCATTAACCTCTAGTTGATAAGAAAAATCATTTAAAAAAACTTTGACTCACACTTTTGTTTTTATCCATAACTATCTTGTTATTTTCAAACTACTCCGTGAGACGTGACCTGATTTGATATTGAGCTTGACCTTCTCGCCGAACTTGACATGATATCATCAAAGCCTCAGCATCATTTTTCTATAATTAATTAATCTATTTGTCTAAAATACTAATTTCAGCAGAAATAATTTCTATGGCCTTTACCCACTCAGCTGACCAAAACTGATAAACATTCTGTATGTTTTTTTATGATGACAAGAGAAATATTATTCAAGTGATTTAATTAATAGAATAGCACTGATTACAGTTAGATGATTAAAGAGATCAGAAGTATGCCTTGCCTTGGAGTAGTGGTTTGCAAACTAGTGATATATATCATTCAGTGAATTGTTTCTCTATAAGTGCCAAAAATTTGAGGTCTTGTGGCACACGGACTTTAGTGAAATGTTCCGGTTACTGATGACGTAAAAAACTCAAAAGGAGTAAAATACACGAGTGGGTAGGCAAGGTGATCCACTGGGAATTGTGCAAGAAATTAAAGTTTGACCATACAAACAAATGGTATATGCACAACCCAGAATCCGTCCTGGATAATGAGACGCACAAACTCCTCTGGGATTTTGAGATACAAACGGATCACTTAATCTCGGTCAGACGACCAGACCTTATGATAATCAACAAAAAAGAGAGAACTTGCCGAATTATGGACTTTGCTGTTCCGGCGGAACACAGAGTAAGATTAAAATAATGCGAAAAGAGGGATAAGTATCTCGACCTTGCAAAGGAATTGAAAAAGCTGTCGGATATGATAATGACAAATATACCTATTGTAATTGGTGCTCTTGGTACAGTCACCAAAGATTTGTACAAGGACTGGAGGACTTGAAAATAACGGGACGGGTGGAGACTGTCCAAACTACAACATTGTTGAGATAGACCAAAATACTGAGAAGAGTCCCGGAGACTTAAGGAGACTTCCTGTCACTCAAACCCCAGTAAAACCCCATCAGCTAACACTGATGTTAAAGACTCTCAAGGAGTAAAAATAATAATTATAATAATAGCGAAGTCTAACACGAGAAGACTTGCACATGCCAAAGAAAGGGAAACCTTAATAGAGAAACTGGATCTCTTCTTATAGTAGCACAAAACAACGCCATAAGAACCAACTATGTAAAAGCAAAAATAGACGCGACAACAAAATAGTAAATGTAGGTTATGTGGGGATAGAGTCAAAACAATCAATCATATTATAAGCAAATGCAGTAAATTTGCGCAAAAAGAGTGTAAGACTAGACGCGACTTGGTTGGAAGGTGATCTCCTGAGAGTTGTGCAAGACATTTAAATTTGACCATAGGAACAAGTGGCATATGCTTAACCCAGGATCTGTCCCGGAGAATGAAACCCACAAACTTATCTGGGATTTTCAGATATAAGCAGATCCCCTCATCTTGGCCAGACGACCAGACCTTGGGATTGTCAACAACAACAAAAAAACCTGCCAATTAGTAGTCTTTGCTGTCCCGGCGGACCACTGAGTGAAAATAAAAGCAAGTTAAAAAAGAGATGAGTACTTCGGCCTAGCTAGAGAACTACAAAAACTATGGAAAAAGAGGTTGACAGTGATAGCAATTGTAGTTGGTGCACTTGAGACAATATCCAAAGATTGATAAAGGGACTGAAAGACATGGAAGTGAGAGAAGCAAAGATCATCCAGACTAGAGCCTATTAGGTTTTATAGATGTATAAAAAGAATCTGGCATTAAATAACCTACAAATGTTGATATGTGATAAAATCTAACCAACCAACCAACTAGTCAAGGATTATAAAAAGCCAAAAGTAAAGTTGAAAAAGCAGCACAAAAAACACAAGGATCAACAGAACAACAATAACTAGGAAATAAAAATGGGAAGAAAACAACTGTATGGATAATTCAAGCGACAAACAAGCGAACTTTCCCACCTGAAGACTTGGACATGATTACGAAAGGGAAGCCATTAGAGAGAAACTGAATCTCCTCTAATAGCAGCACAAAAAAATCCAATGAGGGCAAACTATGTTAAAAAAAATAGATGAGACACAACAAAATAGCAAATGTAGATTGTGTGGTTTCACTCAAACTCCAGTGAAAAACCATCAGCTAATGCTGGAGTGAAAAACTCTAAAAAGAGTAAGAATCAAATATTCGAGAATGTCACATTACCTCTATTTTTTTATAATAAAGCAAAAGAAAAAAAGACAAGGCAGGAATCGTGATCGAACAGCTGGGGAAAGATAAACGAATCTTCGCTGTGTGTTTTTCGAAGAAAATCAGGTTGGTAAAATTTGTCTTTCATTTACAAAAAGAGAGATAAATACCGAGAACTTGCTAGAGAACTGAAAAAACTGCAGGACATGAAAATGACAGTGATACCAATTGTAATTTACACGTTCCGCACGGTCACTAAAGAATTGGTACAAAGACTGGAGGACTTGGAAATAAGAGGACGAGTGGAGACCTTCCAAACTACAATATTGTTGAGATCGGCCAAAATTTCTAACAGAGCCCTGGAGTCTTGAAGAAACTTGCTGTCGCTCAGATTCAAGTGTAAAATAATCTGCTAACGCTGGTGTGAAGAACTCTCAAAACTGGTGTAAAGGAAACGCTAATACAAAGAATCCTCAATACATTTCAATTACATTGGTAATATAGTATTTGATAATGAAATAATGTTGAACTTATTTTTTAGAAGCTCTTATGAGATTAGACTCGCAGTTCTAAAAAAGGTCAATATAACGTTTTAACGATTAATTAATTTTTTAAAAATCTTTTTATTTGATGATGAACAATACTTTTCATGAAATTTCTCTTTCATGAACTGGGTTTCTTTATTGTATTTTATTTTCTGTGCTCGTTTTTTTTTTCCTGAAATTATTATAAACACTACTAACTGCAAATTAGTTAATTGATTTTTCATTTAACTCAGTGCTTCTTTTATTCTAAATATTAACCAGCAAGAAAAATCTGTGAATTTTGACAAAATTGTCCAGTATGAAGTAAACCTGAGTCTTTAATTTTGTGAAACTACTGAAATTGCAAAATCTTCGTCATTGCTGGTGAAAATTCATAGCTAACTTAGTGAAAACAATGTTTTGTAGCTGAAAACTCACTCTTTTCAAAAGTGTTAATGTGCTCTCTGCAACTGTTCTAGTTTCCGTGGAAATAAATAAGATTTACTTTACATTTGGTTTGGTTTCTTTGCTTAATCCTATTTACCAATCCCTCCGCTCAGGCAGGATATGACACATGGTCTATTTTTAAGCGGAGTTTAAAAGGTTTGAATTCAGAGTTTTCATTCTCATAGACTAGTTGCCACACCAAGGCTGAAGAACCTAGTCTGTCCTACTATTTACCCATAGCTGGAGGGGGAATAATTGGATTCATACCGTTCCCAAGGGTATTAGTGCTATGTGAAATGCAATCATTCTCGTCCAGGATTTGAATTCGTGTCGCCATGTCCATTTCCTACGACGATAACCATTACACCAAGGGCACCTCCTTCTTTGCTCAATGCCATATTAACCTTCCTGGGTTATTTAATGCTAAAGCTAGGAGAACAGTAGTGATGCTATTCAACCCATAGCTGGGGGGGGTAAGGGTATTTATACTTTTCCCAAGGGTATTTGTTTGAAAGTGAACGTAATTGCGCGACTGGAGATTTACTCTCGGATCATTCATCGTAATTCCCTGAAACAACAGAACATTTTTTTTTAAATACTGTAATCATATAATCGATTAGATGCCTCAGGTCAAAAACCAAAAGTCTACAAGTACCCAGCTCGGATTTTCTCGTTTATTTTTAGACTTCTTGGGATTAACAACCTCGAGAAAATAATAGAGTCGGCGTGTTTTCCCCATCAATGAATTAAAAGAATTACTTTTAATTGAGCTTAGGTTTCTGGGTGACTATTTATATTAGTTGATATTGACCTCAGACAATCCTTCCCTCAGCGACCAAGAAAGAAATAAAGAAAAGACAGAAATGAAATATGTAATGTGATTCTTTTGTACGATTAAACTTAGCAACCTGCTGAGAACTGGTACCGTTACTGGCTGACGCCCAAATTTATGGAATCGCATTTCGCAGTAATTAAATAAAATTCTTTGTTTGAATCTCTAATTAAACCAATTGGTGACGTAGACGAAGTATTTTACGGGTGAGAGTACGAATATTTTGCAAGTGAAGGACCGAAAGTTTAATGTGTGATGATCTGAAAGCTTTGTCAGTTATATTCAGAAATTTTCAAAAGTGACGGTCCGAAAGATTTATGAGAGACTCTTCGAAAGTTTTTAGAGAGATAGTTCGAAAATTTCATAAGTGATAGTTCAAAAGATTTATGAATGATCGTCTGAAAGTTTCAAAAGTGACGGTCCGAAAGTTTTTTGAGTGATAGCACGAAAGATTTTTGAGTGATGGTCCGAAGGTTTTATGAGCGATAATCCGAAAGTTTTATGCGTGATGGTCCGAAGGTTTTATGAGTGAGGGTCTGAAAGTTTCAAAAGTGATGGTCCGAAAGTTTTTTGGGTGATTGTCCGACAGTTTTATGAGTGATGGTCCGAAGGTTTTGTGATGGTCTCAAACTTTCAAAAGTGACGGTCCGAAAGTTTTTGAGTGATGGTCCGAAAGTTTTATGAGTGATAGTCCGGAGGTTTTATGAGTGATGGTCAGAAAGTTTCAAAAGTGACGGTCCGAAGGCTTTTTGAGTGATGGTCCGAAAGTTTTATGAGTGATGGTCCAAGGGTTTTTTGAGTTATGGTCTGAAACTTTCAAAAGTGACGGTCCGAAAGTTTCATGAGTGATGGTCCGAAAGTTTTATAAGTTATAGTTCGGATGTTTTACAAGTGACGACCCGAAATTTTACGAATGACGTCTTAAATTTTCCAAGTAAACTACAAAAAGATACAACTTATTGAAAACCGTTAAATAGGACATGTTTTCAGCAATGAAAAAGTGACTAGTTGTTTCATCATCATCATCATCATGATGTCGTGCCACAGGCATGGATATCCCTGACCCTCTCTCGCCACTTCTCCCTATCGTTTATCGCCTCTGGTAGGTCTTCAGGGCTACATCCTCATAGCTGCTGTACGTATGTTCGAGCTGGTCGTCCTGCTTTTGCTCTACCATATGTGGGGGTCCATAGGAGTACAACACTTATGAGCTCGCCCCTCCATCAGTGTCCTGCATGTCTGGTTCGTCTGACTTGAATAGTTTTCGTGATGATATTTACCAACCCCTCCGCTCGTGCAGGATATGACACAAGGTCAATTTTTAAGCGGAATTTAACAGGTTTGAATTCAGAGTTTTCCCTCTCCTAGACCAGCTGCCTCATAAAGGCTGAAGAACCTAGTCTGCCCTACTATCTACCCATAGCTGGAGGGAGAATAATAGGATTCATACCTTTCCCAAGGGTATTAGTGCTATGTGAAATGCAATCAGTCTCGTCCAGGATTTGAACTCGTGTCGCCGTGTCCATTTTCTACGACGATAACCATTACTCCACGGGCACCTCTTCTGAATAGTTTTCGTGATGGGAGGCAGATGCCCGTATAGTTGGTGCCTTGTGGGGTGTTACTGCCAGGACTTAAAAAAAACTAGTTGTTTACTGGACGTAAATTAATCTTTTACAAGCCCCAAATTTCGGAGCACCTGTAATAATAACACTCAACATCTTAGTCTGTGACACAGGGTTTTCCTACATGTTCATAAGGGCGAGTTTAGAATGGGTCCTTACATTGGTGTGAGAATAGCTAGGTACAGTCAGCGTTTGGTAGCTTAGTTTTAGGAGAGCCACAACCTTTTCACGATAAGATATAGGCGTACTCATTTACCAGGGTGAGTCAAAAGTTTTGCCGTTTTAGTCTGTGCTAGTTTATGATACGTATATCACGTGACGGGTGTAGTTCAAACCGAGACAGGTACCCGCTGTTGTTATTAGTATTGTGATTGCTGATGCGCTGACACGTTTTGCATAGTTTATTTGAAAAACCCACACCGCTGAACGTGCAACGTTCTCAAATTCGAGAACTTAAGCCTTACAAGTTCCAGCCATAACGCCACGGAAACAACCAGGAACATTAATTGTGCGAAAGGTGAAGGTCAGGTGATAAAAGTACAGTAAATTTCGCTCGGGTTACAAGACCCTTGACGATCAGGTAAGGTCTAGTAGGCCTAAAAATATGAATTCTTTGTGACCGTACTCTAAGGCATGCTGGCTAATCCGAAGAGTAGCAGTTGGGGAGTATCAGGCAAACTTAGCATCTCACATTCTAGTGTGGTTCGTCACTTTCACAATCTTGGCAAATCCAGAGAGTAGCATTCAGAGAGTATCAAGCGAGCTCGGCATCTGACGGTCCTGTTTGGTTCGTTACCTTCACGACCTCGGTAAATCTAGTGAATAGCATTCAGAGGGTATCAGGTGAGCTCGGCACCTCACAGTCTAGTGTAGTTCGTCACTTTCACGATCTCAGCAAATCCAGTGAGTAGCATTCAGAGAGTATCAAGTGAGCTCGGCATCTGACGATCCTGTGTGGTTCGTTACTTTCACGATTCACGACCTCGACAAATCCAGTGAGTAGCATTCAGGGAGTATCAGGTGAGCTCAACGTCTCATAGTCCAGTCTAGTGTAGTTCGTCACTTTCACGATCTCGGCAAATCCAGTGAGTTGCTTTCAGAGAGTATCAGCCGACATCAGTATTTTACAGTCCACTGCTGTTCGTCATCTTGAACAACCTCAGCAAATGCATTCGGAGCTGTCGAATTGTGCTTCACATTGCAAAAATATTGCAAAACTTTTAACTCACCATAGAATAGTGGGAAATTCCCCGGTTTGGTTGGTTGGGTTTTTATGGCATATCAACCTTTGTAGGTTATTTAATGCCAAATCTATTTTTACGCAAATAGTTCTATTTCAAACAATTCAGTTTAGCATTAGTAGACAGTTTAATTGTCAAAAACATTTCTATTATTTCAAGCTATTCAGTTTAGTCAAGCAGTTCTAATTTAGCTAATTCAATTTGGTATAAGTACAGATTTTGTTTTCACACAGTTAAATGTCAAAACAGTTCTATATTAAACTATTCAGTTTTCAATGTCAAAAAACAGTTCCATTTCAAATAATCCAGTTTTGCATAAGCACGCAGTTTAAATGTAAGTACAGTTTAATTGTCAAAAACATTTCTATCTCAAGTTATTCAGTTTAGTCAAGCAATTCAGTTTAGCATAAGTATGCAGTTAGTTCTATTCAACCCATAGATAGGGCCCTATCAGGTGCTACCACGCTGGGTCAGAGTGGACCTGGGAACGACAGCAATGAAGGGGTGCTCCGCATTCCCCAAAGATCCAGCTTTAAAAAATTGACCTTGTGTCATATCCTGCCCGAGCGGAGGGAGTTGGTAAATATGAATAACCTACAAGGATTGATATGCTATTAGACAAGACAACCAAAAGCACAAATTCTTCTTATCATTAGGCTATGGACGTACCGGTCCTGGTGAGCAGATCATTATGTCCGTAGCTTGACCCAAAAGTATGTTGTATAATGAAAATGTTCTGAAAGTCGTCCCAGTTATGCCCAATTTAGACTTGGTCAGACTCTCACGGACAGATGAACCTCACCATCAGATTGTTTAATGTCATATACAGGACACTCATTGGGGGAGTCTTACCCCATTGCAGAGATGCAGTCGGTGTATTCTACAGCCCCAGCCAGCTGGGCAAATTTCCCCGGATGTATTGGCTAATATGCGGTACTACGACATTGTAGTAAGCGTATTCGAACTAAAATCGAAGGATTACATTTACTTTCGAACTAATACACTGGGGAAAGGCATGGACACTCTTATTCCCTAGTTATGAGTTAAACTGTACCGTTGGTGTTTTTCTACAAGGATGGTTTCGGTATAAAATAACCCACGAAGGCTGATATACCAATACATGAAGAACCCAGCAACCAACCAACCAACATGTGCAATACTGTATGTGCATGAGGCATTCACCCCTTCCAGCTATGTAAAATCTAACGAACTTAATTGTAATCATAGCTATTTTCGGATAATTACGATATTAATGGTTGTAAATGCTTTTATAAAATTAAAGTCCATCAGGTGTCATTAATTTGCTATCAAATTAATTGCATGTTTATCTGGAGTTCGTTGACATTTTGACCCGATCAGCCTTGAAAGCTGATATGTCACCAACATTCGTTACAATAAAGTTATTAAGAAAAGAATCTGAATTAAAAGTCAAGGTCTCAAGCTGTAAGTCCTGAATGTGTTGTTAAGGGTGGCCTTTATACGAAATGCCTTAAGAAAGGGAAACGAAAAAGTACAGAAAACCTTTTTATTATCCTTTTATGGCTATTGACCATAAACGATGTGAAAAAAACCCAATGCTCATACCCTTCTGCGGAGGGGTTCCCCCCCCCAAAAAAAAAACACAGGGATATTTTCGGTATAACAATAAACTGAATCTGATGATGAGGCTTCCTTTCTGTGGATCTGGGGAATGTCGAGTACCCATTTTTTTATATTTCCCAGATCCACTTTAATCCGAAGTGGTAGTAATTACTAGCGTCTCATGTATGGGTCGAATACAACAAAAAGCGTCAGATATCTCACCTTCCATTCTTTCTTTCTTTCTTTCTTTCTTTCTTTCTTTCTTTTATTCTGTTCTTTCTTTTTCGCTTGCATTTTTTCTTTATTTAAAGATTGCAACAAAAAACCTCAGAGATCTCACCTCCCGTTCTTTCTTTCTTTCTTTCTTTCTTTCTTTCTTTCTTTCTTTCTTTTATTCTGTTCTTTCTTTTTCGCATGCATTTTTTCTTTATTTAAATATTGCAACAAAAAACCTCAGAGATCTCACCTCCCGTTCTTTCTTTCTTTCTTTCTTTCTTTCTTTCTTTCTTTTATTCTGTTCTTTCTTTTTCGCTTGCATTTTTTCTTTATTTAAAGATTGTAACAAAAAACCTCAGAGATCTCACCTCCCGTTCTTTCTTTCTTTCTTTCTTTCTTTCTTTCTTTCTTTCTGTTCTTTCTTTTTCGCTTGCATTTTTTCTTTATTTAAAGATTGCAACAAAAAACCTCAGAGATCTCACCTACCGTTCTTTCTTTCTTTCTTTCTTTTATTCTGTTCTTTCTTTTTCGCTTGCATTTTTTCTTTATTTAAAGATTGCAACAAAAAACCTCAGAGATCTCACCTCCCGTTCCTTCTTTCTTTCTTTCTTTCTTTTATTCTGTTCTTTCTTTTTCGCTTGCATTTTTTCTTTATTTAAAGATTGTAACAAAAAACCTCAGAGTTATCACCTCCCGTTCTTTCTTTCTTTCTTTCTTTCTTTCTTTCTTTCTTTCTTTTATTCTGTTCTTTCTTCTTCGCTTGCATTTTTTCTTTATTTAAAGATTGCAACAAAAAACCTCAGAGATCTCACCTCCCGTTCTTTCTTTCTTTCTTTCTTTCTTTCTTTCTTTCTTTCTTTTATTCTGTTCTTTCTTTTTCGTTTGCATTTTTTCTTTATTTAAAGATTGTAACAAAAAACCATAGAGATCTCACCTCCCGTTCTTTCTTTCTTTCTTTCTTTCTTTCTTTCTTTCTTTCTTTCTTTCTTTCTTTTTCGCTTGCATTTTTTCTTTATTTAAAGATTGCAACAAAAAACCTCAGAGATCTCACCTCCCGTTCTTTCTTTCTTTCTTTCTTTCTTTCTTTCTTTCTTTCTTTCTTTCTTTTTTTTTTCGCTTGCATTTTTTCTTTATTTAAAGATTGTAACAAAAAACCTCAGAGATCTCACCTCCCGTTCTTTCTTTCTTTCTTTCTTTCTTTCTTTCTTTCTTTCTTTCTTTCTTTTATTCTGTTCTTTCTTTTTCGCTTGCATTTTTTCTTTATTTAAAGATTGCAACAAAAAACCTCAGAGATCTCACCTCCCGTTCTTTCTTTCTTTCTTTCTTTTTTGTTCTTTCTTTCTTTCTTTCTTTCTTTCTTTCTTTTTCGCTTGCATTTTTTCTTTATTTAAAGATTGTAACAAAAAACCTTAGAGATCTCACCTCCCGTTCTTTCTTTCTTTCTTTCTTTCTTTCTTTCTTTCTTTCTTTCTTTCTTTCTTTTATTCTGTTCTTTCTTTTTCGCTTGCATTTTTTCTTTATTTAAAGATTGCAACAAAAAACCTCAGAGATCTCACCTCCCGTTCTTTCTTTCTTTCTTTCTTTCTTTCTTTCTTTCTTTCTTTCTTTCTTTCTGTTCTTTCTTTTTCGCTTGCATTTTTTCTTTATTTAAAGATTGCAACAAAAAAACCTCAGAGATCTCACCTCCCGTTCTTTCTTTCTTTGGAAGATGATATCTCAGACGCTTTTTGTTGTAATCTTTAAAGAAAAAAATTAAAGCGAAAAAGAAAGAATAAAATAAAAGAAAGAAAGCAAGAATGAAAGAAAGAAAGAAAGAACGGGAAGAAAGAACGGAAAGTGATATCTGTGACGATTTTGTTGTAATCTTTAAAGAAAAAAAAAAATGAAAGCAAAAAGAAAGAAAGAAAGAAAAGAAAGAAAGAAAGAAAGAAAGAACGCAAGGTGAGATCTCTGGCGTTTTTGTTGTAACCTTAAAAAAGAGAGAAAAAATGAAAGTGAAAAAGAAAGAAAGAACGAAACATGTGACTTGTGGCTTGCCACATGGAAAGTTGTCAGGAAAGCAGGCTGCCGTCACAACGGAACGGTTTCTTCAGTTTTTGACTTTGCCTATTTTGGTAACGTATCTTTTGAATCTACAATGACAGCAACTAGGAAGAGAGAGAAGGTTGATTTTTAAGATAATTCCAAGTTTGCTACTTGATAGTTGGGTTTTTTATTACAATAACATACGAGATACTTTTCGTTCATTCATTTATTCGTTTTAGATTCTGAAATCTTTTTAATTTGGATTTTAAAAAGATACCTGGGTTCAATCCCGGGTTGAGTCATACCAAAGACTCGAAAAATGTTACTTGACGCCGCCTTGCTTAACACCCAGCATTATAAGTTAAGGATCAAGGGTAACGTGGAGCAATCTACACCTCAGTGTGGTAGATATTGAATAGGGATCTTTCGGTTCCCTCTCGCCTAAAGTTGCCAACTTTACTTACTAATATAAAATTCAACCGTTCTTATAGAAATAAAATAAAAATAATTTCTTAAAAGCCTCATAATTGTTAGTATAAAAAGGGAATACTTTGAACCATACAACGGTGTGCAAATTATTGGTAGTACATAGATAAATTTGATATTATGTAACTGAGCAAGAACAATTCTCCAGAGAAAACTACACAAATAATGTAAATATAGTTGTACATTGAATGGGATTCTCTAACCATGGAATAACCCCAAACGATTTGACATCAAGCAAACATTAATTTACGCTTAGTTTTACAAAGCTAATACAACACTTACATACACAATCATATATATATGTGGGAATGTATGTATATATATATATATATTGTCATCCAGTCTGTCTCGTTGTATCACAACTCTTCAGGGTGGCCGGACACGTTAAATTTCCGAAGCTAGGATCGAAACCCGGATGACTCAAACGCTAATCCAAGATTCTACCACTCAGCCACAAGAAAACTAGCGCAAGCGAAGGAACTTTCAACGCTTATGTATCATATTTGTTTTGTTTATATATATCCGCTTTACGATGAAATGAAGCGCAGTTTCTTCCAGGCAGCTGTTGTATCGATACTGCTCTATGGATGCACTACATGGACGCTAACTAAACGGCTGGAGAAGAAACTTGACGGCAACTACACAAGAATGTTGAGAGCAATACTGAACAAGTCCTGGCGACAACACCCCA
>OY757917.1:68730216-68787716 GCA_963585895.1 Sepioteuthis lessoniana | reverse complement strand
TTATCAATAGAAACCCTTTCTTTCCGTCGGCTGTATTCGAATACAGACTGTATCCCAAAAGATGTGTAACTGATAATCCTTTAAGAGATGTCCTAAGTATGAAACTAAATTGCATCTGATAGTACGGGTCCAGTTACGGTAATCTAGGGAGTATGGAGTAGCTCCTTATGGCCATTACACCCAAGTTCACTCCCACACAAAGCGAAGGTATCTTTTAGAGTCCAAAGCTCTGGATATCTTAGGAATGTGGGATATCTCTAAATTGCTATTACTCCCAGGTTCACTTTGACCCAGAGTGTAAGAATTGTTAATGACCCATCTATGGGTTAAAAATTATTCGTACTCGACAGGAATACTTTATTGCGTCATACCAGAGACTTCAAAAAGGTACTTGATACCTCCTTGCTTAACTCTCAGCAATATAAGGTACGTATTAAGGGTAAAGTGGGACAATCCTGGGAAAGGTGTACCGCCCTCCCCTACACCTCAGTGTAGTAGCTCTTGAAAAGGGAGCCAATAACAACACTGAGATCCAGGGGAAAGCACCACTTCATTCCCAGGATTGCTCCACTTTAACCTTGAACCTTACTTCATAATAATCAATATTAAGCAAGGCAGTATCAAGTACAATTTGGTATGACTCGACCTGGGATTGAACCATTGTCTCCCGGACCATTGGTGAACACTCTACTCATTAGGCAAATGACCCGGTAGATGTAAAAACAGGATTTGGCTTTGAATAAACAGCAATAGTTGATATGCCATAAAACCGAACCAATATGGCCAAAAGAGTAGAGTATTCGCCAATGGTCCAGGAAATAGGGGTTCAACCCCAGGTTGAGTCATACCACAGACTCAAAAAATGGTACTTGATGCCACCTTGCATAACACTCAGCATTATAAAGTTAGGAAACGAGTAGCGCCCTTCCTTTTCACCTCTGTGTGGTAGTTATTGAAAAGGGAGCCTTCAGGTCACCCTCAACTGGGGTCGTCGGCATTCATGTCACGCGCGCTAAGATCAAAACTCCTCGAGCCTCAAGTCGTCGCCCCAGGCACTAATCCTCTTCGGAGGGCCTTTGTTTATCGCCTGGTGCCTGAGGCACCTCTTTTTAGGGGAATGCCGACGGAGCCCGAGGCATTTTGGAGAATGCCGGGCGTGTCTGGGCTATGGTCCTGCGGCTGGACCCACCCTAAAAAGGCCCAGTGCTACACTTGCCCGTTTGATAGGGCGCGCAACAAATACCTGAATTCATCGGTTCTTGCTGCGAGTTATAATTAAATAGTAGGACAGATTGTATCCTTTGACCTTGGTTAGGCATCTGGTAAAGAGGGAGGAAAACTCTGGATTAAAAGCAACTTTCCTCCGCCTGATAAAACGTCTTGGGATGTCCTCGTGGTGTAATGGTTAAAGCGATGGACCACGGAATCGTAGTAAGCGTGTTTGGAAATGTATGATCCCTCTAACCCTCCCAGCTGTGGGTTAAATATTACCATTGCTGTTCTTCTTGAAGGATGGGTTTGGCATTAGACAACCAACAAACGTTGATATGCCTTTAAACCAAAGAAATCCAAGTAAAAAGTTTTTATGTCACATCCTGCTCGTAGCGGAGGGCTTAAGTAGAAACATGTATACCTACTACAACTACTATTACTACTACTACTATGTTTAAAAATTTAGATAAAAGAAAGGCAAATTTATAATGATAACAATGGTTGGAAAACATACTGAGAAATAAATAGATTCCTGCATAATCTCTTTTTTATTCTTTGTCTGATTGATTAGTCAGTTGGCTGGTTATTTCTTGCCTAGACGTCAGGGAATAGCATACATTGTTTATTTACATTTACAACGTAGACCGTTTCTTAAGCGTTTTTTTTTTCACCACAGGCTTATATGATATGAAGTATTCCAATATAATACAAATAATTTGCAAATAGATTTTGACTTTAACGTCATTTTAACCGTCTGTGTTTATTTTATATCCACAAGTTAGGAAATTGATTGTACATTTTTTGTTTATTTTCTGATGATTTTTTACGCATATCCCAGAAGCAACATCCCTCAAAACAGCTGCTGTACGCCAACCAACCGTCCATCTCTCGAACCATCTAAATTAGACGAACAGGACATGCGAGACACTGCTGGAAAAGTAAGGAGGAAGTTATAACTAACGTTTTCCTGTGGACCCCTTCACATGGACGAGCAAGTGATGGACGACTGGTTAGAACTCATCTACTGCAGCTGTAGTCCAGAAGACCAGCCGGAAGCGATGGACGATTGAGACAAATAGCGAGAGAGGGATAGGGAAATCCGTGCTAGCGGCACGACATGATGGTGATGATGATTATGATTTTGCATATGCTTATATGGTATCAATTATTTACCTATGTAATATAAATGATTTTCACACACTTGTACAGTTTCAAGTATTCCGATCTAACATTGATAATTTTCCTACATATCAATTCGATCTATGGATGGGACCCTAATAGATTCAGGTCAGAGTGGACTTTTGAGTATAGGTAATGAAAGAGAAACTTACACTCCCCTAAATTCTGTAACAGGAGCCCCAACATCAGATGCAGTTTAGTGTTGTATCCACCTTTTTGGGTGTGGGGGAAAAGAGGCTTACCTCTCTGCATAAGATATTGCCTGAGTACTCAAAGTATTATCAGTAAGTGGTTAATATGAGGAAGAAAATTAAATAGCCAAGGCGAGTCTCGGTTATTTTTGCAAAATAGGACAACATTTTGAATTTCACAAACGCACCTAATAACATTATAAAGGAAATCTTCCGTTCCCTTCCTTTTTCAGAAATGTCAGACTGGAGTCAAAGCTATGTTGAAGTATCATATAAAAACATGCCAGAATAAAAGCCTGACACTCCTATTCTTTTCACCACTCTGTCAAAGACATTTGGTGAAATATGTCAGCGCTGCCAGCGTCTTAGAAGGACGTTCCGGTTTAAAGCCATACTTTTACGATTTGAAGGCATGAACATAAAATGAATAAATAAAAATAGCTATGAAAGGAAACATTTCCCATGATATTAAATCAAATATCATACGAGTGGGCGACCAGTTGTGGTTAAATCGCTAGTTCTGGAGATGTCCATCCCAAGTTTAATGGACACTCGGTCACCGGAAGAATTTGACTTAGTATGTATTTACCCAACCCCTCCGCTACGGACAAGATGTGACACAAGGTGATTTTTTTGCGGAATAAAGCTGGTTTTCTTTCTGGACTAGTCACCTTTTAAAGACTGAAGAATCCAGTCAGCCCTACTATTTATCCTTAGGTGGGAGGAACGGATGGACTCATTTCATTCCCAAAGAAATTACCACAAAGTGAAACACAAGCAGCTTCGTCCTGGAATTGAACTCGAGTCGCCGATTCCATTTCATGCGACGATAGCTTTACTTCAAGCGCGACTTTTAAATAACTTTGTAGACTCAGCGAATATCTGTAGTACTCTTCTATAGAATAGTGATAAGAAAGCTATTCTCATAAATAATTATGACTGTAGTGAATTTTGTTCCTCCCAAAGTACCATAGTCCGGTCAAGTGAAACTGTAGAATAGACCGACTGCACCTCTGCAGAGGGGTAAAATCCTACCTAACGAGTGTCAAGAGTCGGGCAATAAACTGTATCTGATGGTGAGGCTCCAGTTCTAGAATTTAGGGAATGTGGAGTACTCTTTTATTACTATTACTCTTAAGCTCACTCTGGTCCTTAATGGTAATACCAACTTCATCTATGGATCAAATAGAACTATTTCATCCTTTACTAAGGATATTGGTATTATTTTTCTCTTTTGCGAGTTTTTCACCCGATCGTTAGCTCATGGTTTTTCCCTAAAGACTGAGTGACAGCAAGTCTCCTCAAGTTTCCAGGGCTCTTCTCTGTATTCTAGCCAATCTCAACAATGCTGTCGATTGGATCGTCTCCACTGCTTCTCTAATTTCCTAATCCTCCAGTGCTCGTACCAATCCTTTGGGGACTGTACCGAATGCACCAATTACAATTGGTATCACCTTCACTTTCATGTTCCGTAGTTTTTTTAAGTTCTCTAGCAAGGTCAATGTACTTATCTCTTTTTTCGCTATCTTTCAGTTTTACTCTGTGGTCAGCTGGAACGGCAAAGTCCACTATTCGGTAAGTTCTCTTTTTTATTTATATTATTATTATTTAAAATCATAGAGATGTGTGCAACTTGTTCGTATTAAGTAGGAATACTTGATATATAGAATTATTAATGTTAAATAGCAACACTTTAAACAACGTAACTGAGGGCGAGCAAATGAAGTCAAAGAACTCACTTAAATATAAAGTTAGCAACAAAGTATTCGCTGGCAAAACAAATATATATATATATGGAAGTAAATAATTAAAATAAATCCGACACTATGGTGAAAATAGAAAAACAAAGTAATCTAAAAGTGATGAATTAATTACTGGTATACAGGGACTCTTATTTTAGAGGATTAATGCAACGGGGCTGATTCTTACTACTTCAGTAGTGCTAATCCGCTCGTAAATAAAAAAAAAAAAAAGGAAAATTGGTGACCGTAGTCGGGGGCGACCGAAGGCCCCCATTTCAATAGCTAATCCACCGAGGTGTAGCGGAGGGCTCTACTCCTTTCCCTGGATTGCATCACTTCACCCTTGATACCTACCTTATAATGCTGAGTGTAAAGTACCATTTTAAGTCTACGGTATGACTCGAACTGTGTTTGAACCCCTGTCTCCCGGACCACTGGGACAAATACGTAAATAAACGACTTATTTTTAACGGGAAAAACTATGCACATATTTTTCGCGTGAAACTAGTTTATCGTTACTTTTCATAGAAGACCTTGATACTCGGTAAGTTTATCATAACTTACTATCATAAGTGCTGTCCCCAGTAAGGCTTTCTAATTTTACCGTGGTTTCGAGGATGCAAACCCCACCGAGAGGACAACTTATAAATTACAGAACTAGAAGGTTTCAAATAACTATTTTTTTCTTATGGATGCTTAAATATCTATTTTTAATACAAATATTCTCATACAATGAAATGGTTTTAAGTATTCCTATCAAACATAAATAATTCTATTTAATACTAAAGATTTGTTTGCACACTGTTATATGTTTTCACGTATTCCTATTGAATATTGATAATTTTCAAACAAGATATATTTGATCCATCGATGGGACCCGATTCAAGGCTATAGTTCCGGTATATCTTGGTTGGTTGTTTTTTTTATACCATATACCATTGTGAGTTATTCAATGCTAAATCCTTATATATATATATATATATATATATATATAGAGAGAGAGAGAGAGAGAATAGAAAAACAAAGTAATCCAAAAGTGATGAATTCATTACGAAGGAGAGTAAACGTTAAAACGTTTCTGTTTTAGTAAACCTTCATCAGAATTTTTAGATGGTGAAACAAAGTTATATAGATTTGGTTTGGTTTCTTTGTTTAATGGCATATCAACTCTTTTTAGGTTATTTAATGCCAAAGCCATTCTCCTAGAAGGACAATAGTGGTACTATTTAACCCATAGCTGGGAGGATAAGGGGGTTCATACCTTTCCCAAGGGTATTTGCCCGAAAGTGAACGTAATAGCGCGACTGGAGTACGAACTCAAGTACTACGATTCCGCAGTCCGTCGCTTTAACCATTACACCACGAGGACACCCCCACAAAGTTATATAGTCATATAATAAATATGCATCTACATATACATGTTCATGCTGGATACATACCGACACAATAAATAAACAGACGAGCGAAGGCTTCGTTAACAAAATATACCTCTCATTTATTTTAAAGGTTCGAAAAGGTTTACTCAAGGATTTATGGTGAGAGGGAGTTGGAGACCGAACATAACTGCAACATTTTGACCCCCACTCTTATGGCCGTCAGCGTTGTGTCTTTCTCGTTCTCAAGGGCTACTCAACCGGAGGCCCAGGGGCTCAGTTTTCTGCTGAGTTCTGACTTTCTCTACCACATCTTATCAGCAACTTCTCTGGACCCCAACTCATCAGGGGCCCCATCGGCCTGGTGTGGCTTTCCCTACCACATATTGTCTATAACTCCTTCTCCAACTGTAACTCTCTGACTTTTTGTCTTGACCGAGTTATATAATAGTTCAACGCCCACTCAATCGCCTACTCGATCTTTGGAATGACATGTTTGATCGTCATCAAGCGGAAATAACTGTCATGCAGTTCACAGGTCACTCTCTTCCGGTGCATCAGTCTATGAGTGTACCATGGGAATTTTAGCTAGTCCCATTTTGTTAGCCAATTTCCGCCCACGCAATTTCCTCTCATAACTGCCATTAGAATGTGTCACTTCCTTCCGGTGCATCACCTTGGAATGGCAAGTTTGGCCGGGTCGAAGGTCAAAATACAACAAGTGTTGATAGAACAAGGATTTTATTAAAACATTGATCATGGAGTAAAGATTTTAGATACATAAAGATATATAACACCAGAACATGACATTACATCCGTTTTTGACACTAACTTCTGCGCCATGTCTTTTTGTTCCCCCTTTTTTCTATTTTTAAACGAGTAAAAGTCTATTAAAAGAATCTAAACTTTTTTCTCTCTCCGTTGTGTGATGGATATCTGAAGAAGCTGGTTTCCTTTTTTAACTGGGATAAATTTATAACTGCCAAATGACAGTTTGTGGAGTTTCTACGGAAATTTGCTCTGTAAGAAATTTATATACTAATTATCATACATTGAGCACTCCTGGAGATTTATCAAAATCCTCTTATATTTCCCCTCTTCCCCCCAAAAAAAATCATTCCCAAATCATCTTCTTTGGATATTATATATTTATGTTGCTCGAGGCTGTTTGCATTTCACATAGCACTGGTGCCATTGAGAAATGTTTAAATCCAATTTTTCTCTCTCCAGCTATGCGTAAAATGGTCGAGCAGACTGGGCTCTTTAACCCTCTATAGCAACCAGTCTAGGAGAACGAAGACTTTCAATTTTAACCTGCTAAATTCCCCTTAAATGTTGACATTGTGTTGCATCCTACTCGTACAGAGGGAGCTGAATATATATATAAACACACACACACACACACACACACACACACACACATATATATATATATATATATATATATATATATATATATATATATTTATATATATCCATTTCGGTCCCTTATTACTTATTGTTGTTTACATCTTTTAGTCACATACTGCATAGAATGTATCTGTTTGGAAATATCTGCATGTTTATTATCAATTCTTTTTTTTCAGCTATGTGGCAGGTCAAATTTCAGAGACATGACACCTGGCTTGATCCAATTATATATATATATATATATATATATATATATATAAGTCCCGGGCAGACAGCTATGTAATGCACATTGTCGTTCTAGCGAAACGCTGACACCAAATGTGAAAAAGTTATTTATATATTTTTCAGTTATTTATACTTCTACTTCTTATTTGCAACCAGGAGACCAAACACTCTTTTACAACATATTCCGGAGAAACGTTTTGTTGCGTTCGGTTTTTCAATGAAAACAATAAAAAGGAATCAACAATGGTTTGTTTTATTTTCTTTGTTTAATGGCATTTCAACCTTTGCGGGTTATATACTGTAATTGACGGTTTATAACGTGCACTTATTTCTATTATTATAACCTAACAAAAGATTACTGAATTAGAAATAACCAAAACGGAGGTTGGAAATGAAATGGAAATCTTTATAACATTAAGAAAATACAATACTCGCCAGCGGTGTGAAGAAGGTAACCACTACTCGTGGTGACTACTTAGCATATTTTACCCCTCATAATAGTTTCCAACGTATTTATGAGGAATGGGACATACACATTAATGTTCATAGGTAGGGTATATAACATTTATAAAAATATCTTTTAAAATTCCCCCTATGACATAGGTAGGTTTAAATTTTGCGATAATCGACCGAAGTTAGCAGCCTGGCAACTCCCATTAGTTTAGACTTTTGAGTAACTTTCAAATACCTAATGTTATAATTTAAAAGACTCTTATGCACATTAAAAGCATTATCATTGATAATATTTATTATATTAATTTCCTCAAGTTTAATATTAGTACTTTGTTTTTTTTTTTTTCTTGATTTGCCCTGCTGAAATTAGGGTGTGTCTTATACGCCGTTAAATACAGTAATACGAAAGTCATCCTTGTAGAAATAATACTAAACCCACAGCTGGTGTTATAAGGATTTCACACTTTTTTCAACGATATTACTACAAAAGTGAACATAATAGCGTGACTGGAGTTCGAACTCGTTTAGTTCAAATCTGCAGCCCAGGACGTTAACCGTTACGTTACGGGAACTACCCCACGAATCTACAATGTCTCACATAACCAAAAACGAGGAAGTCGAGATATTTATGTTAAGAAAATAATTTACTTTCGTGGTCTGTAAGTGAATTCTTGGCAGGAAACTGATCTCGTCATCTTCTGTCAAGTGAAACAGTGCATTGCATTTTGCTCCAAGGGATTTTACTACGAGGGACGCCCCAAATGTAACGCTTCCTGTTTAGATCGACATCAGCTACAACAGATACAAGAAACACAATTATACATATGAATAGAGAGAGTTTTCAGTTATCAAATACAGTCTTTCAACATAGTCTCCTCCATTGGCGGGATTTAGAATACACCAACTGGATCATCTGCAGAAGACACCTAAAAAAGGATGTACTGCTCATGACACGAACCGATATACGGTGGTGAGGCTCAAGTTCTGGACCTTTGGGGAATGTAGAATACGCTTTCATTACCGCCACACCTAGATCCGCTCTTATCCTGAATAATAGTATACCTTAGGATCCCTTCTATGGACCAAATAGATCAGTTTGAAAATTATTTGTATTTGGTTTTCGTTTCTTTATTTAATGATATATCGACCTCCGTGGGTTTTATTTGTATTAAATAGGAATGCTTGATAGCATATAACTGTAAATTTTTTGTATTAAGAATAGTTACTTGAAGCTATAATTATTTACTAAGGATTATTAGTAGGTACTTTTAACCATTTAACTGTGCGCAAACAAATGATTATTATTAAATGGAAATGGTGGAGAATCTTTATAGCGTAATGGCTAACGTTCTGGACTGCAACATCGTAGTAAGCGAGTTCGTACTCCAGTCACTATTACGTTCACTTGCAGACTAATAAGTTGGCCGACTGCAGTCGAGGGCAGCCCAAAGGCTCACCTTTTTAATAGCTACTACACCGAGGTATAAGGGAGGGCAGTACTTCTTTCCCTGGATTTCACAACTTACCCTTGATCCCTATCTTATTAGGCAAAGAGGCATCGAGTCTTTGGTATGACTCAAACTAGGAGTGAATCTCAGTCTCTCGGGCCATTGGGTGAATACTCTAACCAATGGGCCAGTACCAATACTGTTCAGAAAGATATGAGCCCCCTTATCCATCCCAAGCTACTGGTTTAATAGAATCACAGCTGTTTTTGTACAAGCTGGTTGTTTGAGTTTTATGGCATATCAACCTCTGTAGGTTATTTAATGCCAAATCCATTTTTATACAAATAACCAGTTCCATTTCAAACAATTCAGTTATGCATGAGTACACAGTTTAATTGTCAAAAACATTTATATTTCAAGATATTCAGTCTACCCAAACAGTTCTAATTCAAGCAATTCAGTTTAGTATAAGTGCAGATTATGTTTACATACCGTTAAATCTCAAAACAGTTATTTTTTAAAACAATTCAGTTTAGTATAAGTACAGTTTCAATGTCAAAAACAGTTTCATATCAAAGAATTCAGTTTAGCATAAGTACACAGTTTTAATGTAAGTACACAGTTTAATTGTCATGAACTGTTCTATTTGAAACTATTCAGTTTCAAACAATTCAGTTTAGCATAAGTACGCAGTTTAGTTCTATTTGAGCCGTAGATAGGGCCCTATCAGGTACTACCACTCCGGGACAGAGTGGACCTGGGAACGACAGCAATGAAGGGGTACTCCGCATTACCCAAAGCTCCAGCATTACTGGAACCTCACCATCAGATTGTTTAGTGTCTTATCCAGGACACTTGTTGTGGGGAGGTCTTGCCCTTCGGCAGAGATGTAGTCGGTGTATTCTATAGCCTCAGCTGACTGGGCAAGTTTTTTCTACCAGGATGGCTTTGACATTAAATAAGCCTCAAAGATTGATATGCAATTGAACAAAGAAACCAATCCTGTTTTGACCGATTTGTTTTCATTTGTTTTATTTTACGTTTTGTTTTTTCAAGGCATATTGCCTCGAGTTTTATATCCAGACACTTTAATGTCTTCTGTGGTCCACCAATATGTTTACCTTTTTTTAAATCATCCCGTTTCTTTTATATTTACACCAAATTTTAGACATAGTCGAATGAGATCAACCAACATCTTTCACCACACACCACTGTGGGCTGCCTTCTTCAATGGGTTTTATGATCTTTTCTATTGTTTCAATTGACAGTGCTTTTGTAGGAACCATGTTTCCTTTTAACGTGGTATGTCCAACTGCTCGTAGATGTCTGCATTAACTGTCCTTCACCTGTAGACCGATTTACATATCTAGGTTTCTACTGTTAATTCTTTCGGGAATGCAAATTATAAGATTATTCCATATTTTTGCCTCAACATTGGGTTAATTCATATGAAGTTCTTCTGCATGCCTTGAAAATAAATAAAGAAAGGAATAAATAATAATTGTAATAGTAATGATAATAATAAAGATAGCAAATGTAGGTTATGTGGTGATAGAGACGAAACCATCAATTACATATTAAGCGAATGCAGCAAATTAGCACAGAAAGAGTATAAGACTAGATCCGTTACTTTCATGTTCCACAGTTTTTTCAGTTCTCTAGCAAGATCCAGATACTTATCCCTCTTTTCGCTTTATTTCAATTTTACTCTGTGGTCAGCTGGGACATCAAAGTCAAGTTCTCTTTTTTTTATTACAACTAAGTCTGGTCGATTATGATTATTATTTACTCCTTGAGAGTTTTTCACATCAGTGTTTAATTATTATTATTATTATTATTATTATTATTATTATTAATATTTACTCCTTAAGAGTTTTTCATATCAGTGTTAGCAGATGGTCTTTCACTTGAGTTTGGGTGACAGCATGTCTCCTCAAGTCTCCAGGACTCTTCTCGGTATTCCGGCCGTTCTCAACAATGCTGTAGTTTGGATGGTCTCCACCCAACCTCCAACCTCCAAGTCCTCCAGGCCCTTAAATAGTCATTTAGTTACTGTACCGAATGCTCCAATTACGTTTGGTATAATCGTCACCTTCATGTTACATCATTTTTTAATCCCCTAGCAAGGTCTAGATACTTATCCTTCTTTTCACTTTCTTTCAGTTTTAGTCTGTGGTCAGCCGGGACAGCAAAATCTACAATTTTGCAAGTTCTCTTTTTTTGTTGATTAGTATTAAGGTCTGGTCTTCTGACCAAAATTAGGTGATCCGTTTGTATGTCAAAGTCCCATAGGAGTTTGCGTGTGTCATTCTCCAGGACAACTGCTGGGGTGTGCATATACCATTTATTCACATGATCAAATTTAAATTTCTTGCACATCTCCCAGTGGATCACCTTGCCCACACAGTCGTGTCTAGTCTTATACTCCTTCTGTGCTAATTTGCTGCATTCGCTTATTATGTGATTGATGGTTTCGACTCTATCAAAACACAAACAAATTAAAAGTTAATGATTGTTATGAGAATAGTTTTCTTATGAAATTATTTGTTCTTTATTTTACTCATTATTTGCTTACCCTGAGGTTGCAAAATACCCCGACTGCATCTCTATAGAGTAGTAAGACCCCGCCACGCAAGTGGCTCAGTCGGCTGCGGATGTAGAATACACTGACTGCATGTCTACAGAAAGGTACCCTCCCCCCCCAACGAGTGGATAAGACACAATGGGGTTAGGCTGGAACTTTGTGGAATGCGGAGTACACCTTCATTGCCATTGCTCCCGGGTTTCTCTATGGCTCGGAGTGGTAGCACCTGATAGGGTCCTATCTATGGTTTAAATTGAACTGAACTGTGCACTTACGCTGAACTGACTTGTTTGAAATATAACTGCTTTTGACATTGAAACTGCGTACTTATGCTAAACCGAACTGTTTGAATTAAAACTGTTTGAATTAGAACAGATATACTGAATTGCTTGAAATAGAAATGTTTTGACATTCAAATTGTGTAGTTATGCTAAACTGAATTGCTCGAAATTTATCTGTTTTTGACATTGAAGTTGTACTTAGGCTAAGCTGAATTGTTTGAAATAGAACTATTTTGACATTTTACTGTGTGTAACCGGACATTGGCCTAGGGGTTAGAGTGTTCGCCAATGGCCCGGGAGGCCTGGGTTCAATCCCAGGTCGAGTCATACCAAAGACTCAAAAAATGGTACTTGATGCCTCCTTGCTTAACACTCGGCATTATAAGGTACGGATCAAGGGTAAAGTAGAGCAATCCAGGGAAGGAGTAGCGCCCTCCCCTACACATTGGTGTAGTAGCTATCGAAAAGGGAGCCTTCGGGTTACCCTCGACTATGGTCGCCAACTTTACTTACTTTACTTTTACTGTGTGTAAACTAAAACTATACTGATACTAAACTGAATTGGCTGAATTAGAACTGTTTGACTAAACTGAATAGCTTAAGACTGAAATGTTTTTGACAATTAAACTGTGTACTCCTGCTAAACCGAATTGTTGGAAATAGAACTGTTTATTTGTATAAAGATGGATTTGGCATTAAATAACCTGCAAAGGTTGATATGCCATAAAACCCAAACAAACAAACTGTTAAGGTGTCTCTCCTACAGATGAACCCGCCCTCATGTGACACATACTGGCTAAGCTCTCTTCTGAGCAGTCTTGGCGAGCCGTCGGTGCTTGGAGGGATAGCAATACTCTTCCAGGGCCCTTCTGCTGGAGTGACGGACCCGTCCGCATCCTCGAGGTATAGTTCGGGCCCGACCTTCAACTGGAGCGAAATTGGTCGGAAGTACAAGCTAAGGTGAATGTTCAGGTGGGAATCCGGCTTTCAAGGAGGTTGTCCTTAAAGGGCAGGGCGGAGGCGTGCGCCGTGTACGTCTTCCCCTTGATCCTTTACCGATTGGCTGTACTTCCTCTGCCTAAGGCACGTCGGTTGGCACTGCAACGATCCCTCTCCAGATTGCTCTGGGGAGGTGCAAGGCCGATGGTCCGTAGGCAGGTCTGTATCCAACGTACACGCAATGGGGGTCTAGGTATGCCTGATCTGGAGAGCCACTGGCTTGCTGAAAGACTTGCATACCTGGGCCGATCCTTGATGGGGGATGCAGTGGAGACTAAAGGCGAGTCGGACTTTTCCTCGCCTCAAGTCAGACCCAAAGGCTGAAGGTTGACGTAAGCCTTTGGGCGAAGCATTGTTTGTCCGCGAGTGCCGAACAGCCCTTCGTAACCTTCTTGGGTCCAGTGACCTTTCACGGCCTCGAAAAGAACTATATCGGGAGCTAGTGGTGGGTTTCGCTTCTGATCCTCTTAACAAGCGGCGTGGCTAGACGACGGAGGAGATCCGCTCTCATTGGAATTGGGCGCCAGGATCGAGCTTCTTGAACAACTCCGAGTTCTCACTCACCTGGCGACTTGTTCGAAATGCGTTACCCCTTGTCGGCTTAAACTACAAGGCGGGCTTGGCAGACATGCCCGATTGCGCTCGCTGCGGCAGTGGCTTAGAAGAAACGGCTGAGCACGCCTTCTACTACTGCGAGCGAGTTCAGCCGTTTTGGGATCACGTCGGCGAGTGGATGGCTCGCATCGAACCCAAACAGCTCGTGCTGCTCGACGTTGGTTACGTCGTAGACAACGTTCTTCCTCCATTTCAGGGTGAGAAGCGTGTGGTATTTCTCGCGATCCTAGCTGTTGCTAGAATGGTGATTTGGACGATAGAAAACGCTTGGATCGCATAACATTCAGCAAAAGGTGGGTGAATGCAGCGAGCCTGGTCGTGCGAAAGGGGGCAATGTTGGAGTCATCCTTCCCTCCTCTGCCGGCCCATGGCGTCTACGGTACGAGTCCTTAGGGACCCCATCCCTGGTAAGTAGGATTGTTTCTTCCCCTTGAAACCAAGTTCGCAGTATGTTGTGAGTCATTGTCCCCGTCATCTAGTCGTTAGTTTTCAAGATCTTCCCCATCCCCATTATTTTTGTACCTCAAACTCGTATACCAGTCCACTTTTATTGAAGATCTTGAAAATTCATATGTATAAAAATCATATTACCTGCTTGTATCAACCCATACCGCGCCCGACCCTTTGTTTCTTATATCCCTGTAGATTAGGATTCCCGTCCAACCTAGGGTAGGTCCGGCTTGTTTTCGGTTCTTTCGCCCCGGAAAACAGTCGGCCTCCAATTTTATAGACAGAGGGATGGGAGAGCAACCAAATGGGAAGTTTTTTCTTGTTTTTCGTTTATTTCGGGTTTTTTGTCCCATTCCCATCATATTCACTGTATATAAATCATGAATTATAAATAAAATCATACATCCCTTTCGGGTTTTAAGTAGGCCTTTTTCATAAAACACATGTGGTATTTTGGTGATTGCAGCGCGCATGACGATGGAAGAATGGCTATATATTGTACTGTTGAATGGGTCAGTGAATGTGGCTAGCTAGGTCCCCTCCCCCAAAACTTCATGGCCTTGTGCCTTCTATGTATAACATAGAAATAATGCAGTCTTGTCGAGCCGTCACCAAGAACGGATGTAATGTTCATAATTGTGTTAAGCTGAGGAGAGATTTTTCACAGTTATCGTTTAAGCATGTACTATTTTCCTTCAATGTATTTTGATCACTCATTTCCTAGTCGTGTTATCATTTCAACTTCTCCTTGACCATAATAACTGGTGGACGACGGATTCGAAGAAATAAGAACTTACGCTAACCCCATTAAACAATTGACAAACAGAAATTCGGAAAATGTCAACTACACGTGTGTCAATATGGCATTGGTAAAAAAGAAAAAAAGAAAAAAAAAGAAAAGAAGAACTATACGCGAAAAACACAAAAGAAAAAAAAATGAGTTCACAACCCCCCGCCAAAAAAAATCGACGCAGATATATTGAAAAAGAAGGTAAAAAAAATCAATTTTACTTACTGAAACTGCAAGTAAGACTTTTATCTCCTCTTCTTATTGTACTATTTACCAACCCCTCCGCTCGGGCAGGATATGACACAAGGTCAATTTTTTAAGCGGAGTTTAACAGGTTTGAATTCAGAGTTTTCCTTCTCCTAGACTAGTTACCTAACCAAGGCTGAAGAACCTAGTCTGTCCTACTATTTACCCATAGCTGGAGGGAGAATAATTGGATTCATACCTTCCCCAAGGGTATTAGTGCTATGTGAAATGCAATCAGTCTCGTCCAGGATTTGAACTCGTGTCGCCGTGTCCATTTCCTACGACGATAACGACTACACCACGGGCACCTCCTCTTCTTATTGTGAAAAAAGAAAAAAAGAAAGAATCAAGCATTTTGTCAAAGTGTGAAATGTCGTTTTCAATTCCTTCATTGCAAAAATTATGCAAGCTTTTTTTTCTGTCGTAGAAAAAACAAAACAAAACTGTCTTCTGGTTCACTACTGTGTTGTAGTGTATTTATTTTTAGTCCCCCTCTGTATATAAAAAAAGAGGAAGACAAAAAAATTCTAAACTACTGATAGAAAGAAAAGACTTTGTTTTCTTAAAAGAGAAAAAACTGTAAAAGATTATTTGTTTTATTTTTTCTTCTCCTCATTCTCCCCCAAAGTTAAAAGTAAAAACTGCCTATATTTTCCCCCCTGTCTTGGAAAAAGAAGGAAAGAGAAAAGCCATTTTTTTTCTCTACGAAATAGACGCGGTCTGTGGCCATTTATGCAAATTTTGTTGAGAGAGCAGCCGTTTTGTTTTACAACGAAAAAAAAAATTTTTTTTTGCTTCTATAAAACAGTATGGAGGACTTTAAGGGAATAACATTACAAATAATGAACGCTCAAAACGAATATCAACAGAAGGCGAAGGGGCGCATTCATCAACAACTACAACAACAATTTCTCTTGCCGTTTCATAAAGATCGGGAAGAAAAACAACAGCGGCAACAAATGTTGAAAGAAAATTTGCTCCTCCAATAGAAAGAACAAGAGGAGAAATTACTTCAACAACAGAAGGAACGACAAATTCAACGAAAACAAGAATTGCTCCTTAAAGTATTAAATAAAACGGAACCCAGCGAAAATAACTCTGCCTTTTCCCACAACACTATCTGGAATTCCATGGAGATATTCATTTATCTTCCGGAAGAAGATAAGACATTTGAAGCTTTCTACAGAAGATACAAAGATCTTTTTACGGTGGAATGCGAAGATTTGACTCATGCTAAGAAGGTTTGCTTACTTTTCAGGGAGTTAGGAATCACTGAATATAGTAAGTTTGTCGACTACATTTTACCGAAGAAGACAAGCGAATTGGAATTCTCAGAAGCAGTTAAACTCCCGTCTGAGTTATTTAGCCCGAACATGACACTATTCCCCAAAAAATGGAAGTATTTTAACTTATCGAAGCTGGACGACGAAGACTACCTCACATTTGCGTCCATAGTAAATAAGCATTGTGATGATTTTCGTTTGGTGGAATTATCAGCCGACGACTTTAAATGCTTGATATTTGCACAAGGTCTTGTCTCGGCAAAAAATTCAGAGATAAGACGGAGAGTCCTGTCAAAGTTAGAAAGTGAACCAGGGCTCACACTACAGAAACTGGCTGAAAACTGTGAACGCGTAGTTAGCGTCAAAAACGACTCCAAAAACATCGGGGAATCGAGAGTGGCGTATGTCAGAAGGACAAAGTACAAGCCAAAAAATTACGCCCCTGTGAAAAGCAGTGAGAACAAAAAGTACGTCCAGACACAATCAAAGAATCGACGACCAATCCAAAAACCGAAATTACCCACAAGTCCATGCAGTCGTTGCGGTGGACACCATTGGTCAACAAATTGTTTCTACAAGAACAAAACTTGTTACGAGTGTGGTAAAATTGGTCACAAAGCAACACACTGTAGGAACAAAGGAAATAAAAACAGTCAGACAAGCAAGATCTAATATTAAAACAGAAAATTATCGATAAAAGTACGTAACAGTCAACATCCTGGATAAAAAAAAGTAGACCTACAGCTAGATTCCGGTTCGGACATATCAATCATTAATTTGCACACATGGCAAAAAATTGAAAAAAAAAAAAAAACGAGGAGAAAAACAAACAAAACAGCCCGTGCTATAACAGGTGACAAAATAAAGTTCGAGGGTGAATTAACACTACCCGTAACCCTGAATGGTACCACTAAAAAAGTAAAAGTGTTCGTTCACAAAAAATCCGAGAATCTATTTGGAACGGATTGGATGGAACGGTTCAAACTATTGGATCAACCAAGGCAATAGCCAGATTTGAACAAATAGAAAATGAATTTGCCATTCGTAGCAGTTGAAAGAATTGACGAAGAGCTGGATCGACTGGAAAAGGCCGGCATACTGTCCAAAGAAATCACCGGTGAATGGGCTGCACCCACAGTATACATCAGAAAGAAATCCAATCAAATTCGATTCTGTGTGTATTTTTCTACGGGTCATGACACGGTCTTGAAGGAGGTGCCCGTGGTGTAATGGATATCGTCGTAGTTATGGTTATTGACACGAGTTCAAATCCTGGACCAAGCTAATTGCATTTCACATAGCACTAATACCCTTGGGAAAGGTATGAATCCAATTATTCTCCCTCCGGCTATGGGTAAATAGTAGGACAGACTGGGTTCTTCAGCCTTGGTGAGGCAACTAGCCTAGGAGAAGGAAAACTCTGAATTCAAACCTGCTAAACTCCGCTTAAAAATTGACCTTGTCATATCCTGCCCGAGCGGAGGGGTTGGTAAATATACTTAACACGGTCTTGAAAGACTACCTCTTTCCCCTTCCTACACCGGAGGAGGTACTATTTACCAACCCCTCCGCTCGGGCAGGATATGACACAAGGTCAATTTTTTAAGCGGAGTTTAACAGGAGGAGGTATTTAACAAACTGAATGGTGGTGTAGTATTTTCCAAAGTGGACTCGAGCGATGCCTATCTTCAGATCCCAGTCGAGAAGGGGTGTTCAAAACTCCTGAGTATCAACACCTACAGGTGCCTTTATAAGTTTGAAAGGTTAGCCTTCGGGGTCAAGGTTGCACCTGTGATCTTTCAGCAGGTCATGTACACCATGCTGGGCGGTCTTGATTTTGCTTGTGCCTACCTGGATGACATTGTGATTGCTAGCAAATCTACCGAAGAACATCGCAAACGAGGTCTTCGAAAGAATACACGATTTTGGGTTCAGAATAAAAGAAACGAAATGTGAATTCCATATGAATGAGATAAGGTACCTCGTCATCATCATCATATCGCGCTGGTAGCACGGATATCCCCGACCCTCTCTCGTCACTCCTCCCTATCGTTCATCGCCCTAGGCAGGTCTTCAGGACAACATCCCGTATCCTCACATAGCTGCTGAATGTATGTTCGTGCTGGTCGTCCTGCTTTTGCACGGCTATGTGTGGGGGTCCATAAGAGTACATCTCTTTTGAGTTCGTCCCTGCTTCTCCAGCAGTGTCCTGCATGTCTGGTTCGTCTAACTTGAATAGGTTTCGTGATAGGAGGCAGGTGGCCGTACAGTTGGTGTCTTTTTGGGTGTTGCCGCCAGGACTTGTTCAAGATTGCACGCAGCATTCTTGTGTAATTGCCGTCTAGCTTCTTCTCCAGCCGTTTTGTTAGCGTCCATGTAGTGCACCCGTATAGCAGTATCGATGTGACCGCTGCCTGGAAGAAACTGCGTTTCATTTTATCGGTTAGGTCTGATTTCCATATAATCGATAGCCTATTGATAGCTGTCCATGCTTTCGTTAACCTCGTTTCGATGTCCTTTTCGGTTGATTCGACGCTGCTTCCTAGGTAAGTGAATTTGTCTGCTAGTTTAAGAGGGGTTCCTTCTAGAGTCGAGATGTCCCCCTTTTGATTATAGCACATATATTCCGTTTTGTGTGCATTAACATAGAGGCCTATACCTGCGGCTGCTCGTTCCAAACTATGCAGTAGTGTTTCAGCTTGGTCGGGTGTATTTGCCAGTATCGCTATGTAACGATTCTCTATAGAAACACCAAAGTAAAAGTACGATCACCAGATGGAGACACAGAATACTTCGACATTGTAGCAGGAGTACTACAAGGGGACACGCTAGCTCCGTACCTCTTTATCATTTGTCTAGACTACGTACTTAGAACATCGATTGACAAAATCAGAGAGAATGGCTTCGAGCTGACGAAGAAAAGAAGCAGAAGGTACCCCGCAAAAACAATTACCGACGCCGACTACGCCGATGACATAGCGATACTGGCAAATACACCCGACCAAGCCAAAACACGACTGTATAGTTTTGGACATATAATCGACAAAAATGGAAGACGTCCGGATCCAGAGAGGGCAGTAGCTATAAAAAAACATGCCTTTCCCTAGAAATGTCACCGAACTTCAAAGTTTTCTCGGTTTAGTGAATCTTTATCAAGTGTTCATTAAAAATATGCACGAATTGCGCGTGCCCCTAAACGACTTATTGAAGAAAGACAAAAAGTGGAAATGGACAACTGAGTGCCAGGCAGCATTTGAGAAGAAAAAAACTCTTTAACTTTGGAACTATTCCTGACTCACTTTGACCTTAAATTGAGTATTATTGTTGCTTCTGATGCTAGTTTGGAAATTTACTAAGCTTTTTGCTTACATGTGGCACAAGGCCATATGAAAGGGGCACCCAATGAGACTCGAACTCACTCATGTAGGTTTGCTAGCCGAGCTTGCTAACCATTACACCACCAGAGGCGCCTTCTGATGCTAGTTTGTATAGTATCGGTGCATACATACTGCATCTGATGCCTGATGGATCGAAAAAAAAAACCCATTGCACGCGCGTGTAAAACTTTACTGCTAGCTAAAAAAGCGTACATCCAGATCGAAAAAAAAGCTCTCAGTATAATCTTTACAGTAACGAAATTTCACAGGTAATTGCATGGAAAGTTTTTCAACCTACAGACTGATCATAAGCCCTTACTAACGATATTTGGCTCGAAAAAGGAACTCCCAGTTTATACTGCTAATAGACTTTTGGGATGGGGGTACTATTCTTCTCAACTAAAACTTCAAACTGGAATATTTACCAACCAACAAAATTAGCCATGTCGATAGTCTTTCTAGACTAATCCCTAATCGAAGACTCGGTCATAGCAGCACATCGGTCGGACTTTGAAATTAAATTCATCATTGAAAATACTGTTCGGGATCTAGCGGTAACTCTGTTGGAGATAAAGAACAAAGCGATCGAAGATGACTTTATCAATGAAATAAAACAAAAAATCGCATCAAAGAACAACGGGGTTTCAGATATGTACTCATTATGCGACTGCATCTGATTGTACAATGACAGAGTTGTAATTCCAAAGAAATTACAAAAAACGAATTCTGAAAGATTTCCATACAGGACACCCCGGAAAAATCGTATGAAAAGCCTCATGTAGAGTTATGTCTACTGACCGGCTATGGACAAAGGCATAATTGATATGATTAACGCATGTAGAGGATGCGCCTTGGCGGCTTAAGTACAAACTACCACTTTCAAACCCTGGCCAAAAACGGACCAGCCGTGGTCACGCATTCATATTGACTAGAGGATCACTACTACCTTATTGTGATAGACAGCTTCTCCGAGGGGCCGGAGGTTTTAAGATGCAAGAGGCCGACAACAGCCGTAACTATCGGGTTCCTGCATGAACTGTTTGCAAGATTCGGAGTGCCAGACTGTGTCGTCAGTAACAATGGGACACAATTTAAATCGGATGAATTTAAGGATTTTTGAAACACATTCCTGGTGAAACGTGTAAAAACATCACAATATCCCCCCAAGACCGAATGGTCAGACGGAGAGGTTCGTCGACACGCTAAAAAGAGCACTCAAGAAAGCACAAGGAACACCTACCGATAGAGCCTTATAACAATTCCTACAGGTGTATCGTATAACGCTGAACCCAAATACACATTCAACCAGCTCACCGACAGAAATCATATTTGCCAGGAAAATAAGATCTGCATTCGACAAATACGACTGAACAAGTTACAAGAAAGCGATTTCTCCCAGGCCAAAAGATTTTTTTCAAAAATTTTCAAAAGAATATGCCGTACTGGGAAGTGGGAACGATCCTTAGCAGGATCGGCGAAATGGTATACATAATTCAAAGGCAAAAACATACCCATAAGAGACATTTAAACCAACTGAAAAAACAGCATGAAGTGGAAGAACCCATCGAGGTTATCTACAACACATTTAACCTTGAACCCCCTCAACACACTTCCGAATAAGGAAGATCGAAGAGGAAGAGAAAATGCACAGCACCCTTATCTATCGATCCAAAACGGAAGAAATACTTATGGAAAGAATAAACCCTTTTGAAAGCAAAAGGCTAGAGAGGGGGTGTTTGGGTGTCTCCCCTACATATGGACTTGCCCTCATGTGACACATACCGGCTAAGCTCTCTTCTGCGCTGTCTCAGCGAGCTGTCACAAAAAACGGATGTAATGTTCATGATTGTGTTAAGTTAAGGAGAGATTTTTCCCAGCTATCGTTTATGTATATACTATTTCCCTTCATTGTATTTTTATCACTCATTTCCGAGTCGTGTTATCATTTCAACCTCCCCTTGACCATGACACAAACAAACAAACAAACATCATTATTTACGTATGTAATATATATCTATCCCTGATACGAGTGAATAGTAGGATACAGGCAATCCGTCTAAGAGAAGGAAAACCTATGAATAACCCAACCAGAGGGCGCGGAGCTAGCATATCCATTCCACAAAGACGCAGCAGAATCAAGGAGACTGTGCATCAAAAAGTTTGAAGGATTTTTAAAGAAAACATGTTTATCTTGTATTATTTTCACGAATTATGTAACATGGGTCTTCTAAATTAGGCAGATGTATCATTTTATAGGTTTGCCTCTTATAACCTGCATTTCAAAGTGTTATGGTCAAGGGGAGGTTCAAATGGTAACACGACTCGGAAATGAGTGATAAGAAATATATTCAAAGAAAATAGTAAATGCATAAACAATAGCTGGGAGAAACCCCGCCTCAGCTTAACACAATCATGAATATTACCGTTCTTGGTGACGGCTCACCTAGACTGCTCAGAAGAGAGCTTAGCCGGTATATGTCACATGAGGGCGAGTCCCTCTGTAAGGGAGACACCCCGACACAGTGACATTATGTTTTAGATGTATTATGAGAACGAGAAATGGCAAAATTATTTAAATATTGACACCATTTTTATTTTGGACACCATCTTTTAGCTGCTATTTTTTACAACGCAGCAAAACTACTATTACTAATATTACAGAAATAATCAAAGTTGACTCCCGTTGCATCAGTAACGCACCCACAACCAAACTAGGTTACGGAATTACTTAGACAGAAACCCTAAGAGTAAAAGAACTTTGTTCTCCGTATATTTAATCTTGAGAAAATCGAAGCGCACATTTTGAGGGTCTTAAACGTAATTTTTGCTCGTTTATATTTTTAGATAGCATGATATTTTATTTTTTTTAATTATCAAACGAAAATGTAAAGGTATTCTGAAATATCCATTTTCTAAATGAGACAGAATGTTATTTTTACGCTAATCTCATTTTACAATTAATTCAAAGAAAGATAACGTTTTAGATATATTATGAGAAAGATTTAATTGCAAGATTTTGTAAATATTGCCACCGTTTTTGGCCGCCATCTTTTGGCTGCCACTTTTACAACTCAACTAAACTACTATTACTAATATTACAGAAATAATCAAAATTGAAAACCAAAGAGAGACATAAAGCTTTGTTTTAAAATTCTTATTACATATCCTCTATATCAAATATTTAAAAAAAAACACCAAATTCCGGTATTTCAAGTGATGTTGGTTTCGAGTTATTTGGGGAAACCTTTGATACACATAATTAGAATTTTTCTTAGAATTTTACAACAACAAATTGCTCGCTGGGTCTATCCTAAACGGTTAAGCGATCACTGAGTTCAACAAACAAAGGAAATCTCCGATGTTATCTGGGATTGCCCGGAAAATGCTTCAGGCATGGGAAAAGAGAAGTATAGAAATCAGAAGTGAATGACTGAAGGTCGAGATAAAGGAAGGGAAACGTATAAAAAATATATGAGGCATGTGCAAAAGTTCCCAGCGGTTAAGAAAAAAAGCTAGTGCCTGAATGCACACTTGGAAATTTGTTTTTCGTTGGAAACTATTACATGTACCTAATAATGACTGGAAAAAAAATTAGATCGATTGATTTTAACGATTGTCCACTTTTCTAGGATTATTTTATACATAGAGATTATGGAATCACGTTTATTGTACGTTAATATTTACATATTTTTATATAATTATTTCTTAAACATTTTTTATACATTCCTATCGAAACAAATGATTTTAAAAGAAATCTATTTTACCCATAGTCAGTTTCTTTCTTTGTTTAATGGCATATCAACCATTGTAGGTTATTTAATTTGGAAACCATTCTTGTTGAAGAAATCAGTGATACTATTTTACCCATTGCTGGGAAGATTATGTTTTTCATGTTTCCTAAGGGTACTAATTTGAAAGTGAACGTAATAGCACAGCTGGAGTTCGAACTCACTTACTTCGAGACCGCACTCCAACACTTTAGCCATTACGCCACGGAGCCTCTTCTCCGCATTTTGGGTTCTTAATAGTTCTACTTCTCCGAATCAGAGTGGACCTGGGAATAAAAGTCATTAAGGAATATCTCACACTCGCCAAATATCCAGAACTGTTGTCACACCAACCGATAGTTTCGTGTAATGACAAGGACACAGTTGAATACTGTTGGAAACGGTTTTTTTTGTTGTTGTTGAAAATTCTTGCATATGCCTTGTTGTAATGAAATGAAAAGAATAAAGAGTTGCAATTAAGTAAAAAAATTATAAGTTGTCTCCGTTTATGGCCTTGAGTCAGACGAAGCTAAACTTAGTAAATACCTGATGAGATAGTAATTTTCTACGAGTAACTGGTATTATAAGCAAATTTTTAAACCCTCGTCGTTGTGTAACACTTATCGTCGTAGGAAGTGAAATTGGTTCCCCGAGTTCGAATCCTGTACGAGACTGCTTGCATTTAGCATCGTGCTAATACCCCTGAAAAAGGTATGAATCTAACTATTCCCCCTTCAGCTATGAATAAATAGTTGGGCGGACTGTGCTCTTTAATCTTGGTATAGCAACTGAAGAAAACACCTGAATTCAAACCAGTTTTAGTTCCGTTAGGCTATTTGGCTCAGTCAGCTGGGGCTAGAGAATATACCGACAACATCTCTGCAGAGGAGTAAGACTCCCTCAACAGGTGTCTTGTATATGACACTAGACTATCTCATGGTGAAGCTTCAGTAATGTTGGAGCTTTGGGTAATGCAGAGTAGCCTTTCATTGCCATTGCTCCTTGGTCCGCTTTGGACCAGAGTTGTTGCATCTGATAGGGTCCTATCAATGGGTCAAATAGAACTGTTTGACTTTTAAACTGTGTACTTTGACGTTTAAACTGAGTGCAAACAAATGACGTAGGCTAAACTGAAAAACTTGAAATAGAACTGTTCAGTCCTTTAACTATGTGTAAACCAGTGTGTGATGTTTAATTGAATTGTTCGTGATACATGGCAATACTAGGGACCATTTAACTTTTGTTGACATGCTAAACTGAATTGTCTGAAATAGAACTATTTGGTCATTTAACTGTGTGTAAACAAATGACTGATGTTTACTTGAGTTGTTGGTGTTAAATAGCAATACTTGAAAACATTTAACTGTTTGCGAACTAATCATTAAGAGTAAATAGAATCATTTGTATTAGATTGAAATAATTGAAAGCACTTAATTGTTTCCTTGCCCAGTCGGCTGGGGGGGGGCTGTAGAATACACCGACTGCTTCTCTGCAGAGGGGTAAGACCCCCACCCAACGAGTGTCCTGGATATGACACTAAACAATCTGATGGTGAGGTTCCAGCAATGCTGGAGCTTTGGGGAATGCGGAGTACCCCTTCATTGCCATCGCTCCCAGGTCCACTCTGGCCCGGAGTGGTAGCACCTGATAAGGGTCCTATCTATGGGTTAAATAGAATTAACAGCAGACTTATGCTAAAAGGAATTGTTTGAGTAAAACTGAATAGTTTGAAATAGAAATGACTTTTACAATTAAACCGTAATTATATTTAAACTGCGTGCTTATGCTTAACTGAATTATTTGAAATAGAACTGTTTTTTGACATTACAACTGTATTTACACTTAACCGAATTGTTACATACAACTGCTTGAATAGTTAGAAATGGAAATGTTTTTGACCATTAAACTGTGTACTTATGTTAAACTGAATTGTTTTAAATAGAACAGATTTACATAAAAATGGATTTGGCGTTAAATAACCTACAAAGGTTGATATGCCATAAAACCCAACAAACCAAACCAAACCAAACCAAACCAAACCAACCAAACCTTAATTGTTTCCAAAAAAAAAAAAAGAAAGCTCAGGCTCGTTAAAAATGTTATCTACAAAATATGTTTAGAAATCCTATATCTAATATGTATGTATAAAAAGGATTTGGCATTAAATAACCTAAAATGGTTGATATGCCATCAAACCCAACCAAAAAAAATCATATATATATACCCATATTTACCAACCCCTCCGCTCGGACAGGATATGAAACAAGGTCAACTTTTAAGCGGAGTTTAACAGTTTTGAATTCAGAATTTTCCTTCTCCTAGACTAGTTACCTCACCAACGCTGAAGAACGCAATATTTCCTACTATTTACCCATAGCTGGAGGGAGAATCATTGGATTCATACCTTTCCCAAGAGTATTAGTGCTGTGTGAAATGCAATCAGCCTCGTGTCGCCGTGTCCATTTCCTACGACAATAACCATTACACCACAGGCACCTCCTATATGTAAATGTATACAGAGGATTTGGTATTAAATAACCCACAATGGTTCATATGCTACCAAACCCAACCAAACCAAGTCCTATATATTTAATATATATGTATAAAAAAGAATTGCATTAAATAACATATCATGGTTGATATCTCATAAAACCAAACCCAACCAAACCAAACCAAACCACGTCAGGCTATTCCAGGCTAAGACCGGTAACATGAGTAACGCACCCACGACTAAACTAGGTTACGGAATTACTGAAACAGAAACACTAAGAGTTAAACAGCTTTGTTCTCCGTATATTTAATCTTGAGAAAATCGAAGGGCACATTCTGAGTGTCGTAAACGTAATTTTTGCTAGTTTAATTGGCCTAATGGTTCACCAATTGCTCGGGAGACCTCGGTTCAATCCCAGGTCGTCATACCAAAGACCCAAAAATGGTACTTGATGCCGCCTTGCTTAATACTCGGCATTATAAGGTAGGGATCAAGGATAAAGTGAGTCAATCCTGGGAAAGGAATAGCGCCCTCCCCTACACCTTGGTGTATTAGCTATTGAAAAGGGAGCCTTCCGGTTACCCTCGACTACGGTCGCCAACTTTTATTTTTCGATTGCATTTTATTTTTTAAGAAATTTATCTAATAAAAATGTAAAGGTATTCTGAAATATCCATTTTCTAAATGAGACAGAAAGTTATTTTTTAAGTTTACCTCATTTTACAATTAATTCAAAGAAAGATAATGTTTTAGATATAAAATAAGAAAGATTAAATTGCAAGATTTTGTAAATATTACCATCAGTTTTAGCTGCCATCTTTTGGCTGCCATTTTTACAACGCAGCCAAACTACTATTACTAATATTACAGAAATAATCAAAATTGAAAACCAAAGAGAGACAAGAAGCTTTTTTAAAAATTCTTATTACATATCCCTTACATCGAAAGTTTTTTTAAAAACCACCATATTCCGGTATCCCAAGTGACGTTGGTTTCAAGGTATTCAAGAAAGCAGGGAAAAGTCCTTGATATACATAATTAAAATTTTTCTGAGAAATTCACGACAACGAATTGTTTGCTGGGTCTCTCCTAAACGGTTAAGCGATCACTGAGTTCAATAAACAAAGGAAATCTCTGATGTTATCTGGGATTGCCCGGAAAATGCTCTAGGCATGGGAAAAGAGAAGTGTAGAAATCAGAAGTGAATGACTGAAGGTCGAGAAAAGGAAGGAAAACGTATAAAAACTATATTAGGCATGTGCAAAAGTTCTCAGCAATTAAGTGAAGCATAAACTGGTGCCGGAATATATAGTTGGAAACTTGTTTTTCGTTGGAAAATTTTACAAATACCTAATGATAATCAAAGAGAAAAATAGATTGATTTTTTAATTTAAAGGGTTGTCGACCCACTTAGGATTATTTTAAACCTTTTGTATAAGGAACGGCGTAAATTGTACGGCTATATTTAGATTTTTATGGAGTTGTTTCTTTCTTTATTTTTTATTTTTTGCATATAATCCATCTGAATACTAATAATCTTAAACAGTTCTATTTGACCCATAGATGAGACCCTAACCGATACTGCTACTCCAGGTTAAAGTAAACATCTGATTGATGGCAATGAAGGCCTGACACAGCCAAATGCCTAAAAAAGGAGCATCCCTATCAGATACAGATTAGCATTATACACAGGACCAACCTCCTTTAGGCGAGGGTGGGTGTTACAGTTAAGTCCCACCATCAGGATGTAAGAAATTAGATCACTGAAGTTAAGAAAGAGAGAAGTTATTAGTGATCCATGTTTATAGCCTTGTGCCGGACTAATGTAAACTTGGTGGGCCAGTTGTTTTCTTTTTCGACACCAGCGTTATTATCGAAATTTTGAGACCACCTCGAAGCGCAAAGTTTGTCGTCACAGCATGTGGATCAGGCTAATTCAGTTCAAATCCTCAACCGGACTTTTGCTTTTAACATAGTGTTAATACTCTTACAATAGGTATGAATCTAACAATTCTCCCTTCAGTTATGGGTATATAGTAGAGTAGATTGCGTTCTTTAACCTTGGTATACCAACTGGTTTAGAAGAAGGAAAACTCGGGATTCAAACCAGACCTGGAAAGGGATGGACGCTACCAGGCTCTTCGTGTCGAAAACACGATATATGAATTGCACCTTTACGACTACATCAGCTTTATGGGATATCATAATCATCATATCGCGTTGTTCGCACGGATTTCCCTGACTCTCTTTCTCTCTCTCTCTCTTGCTCTCTCTCTCTCTCTCATCATTTGTCTCTATTGTTAAGCAAGGAAATATCAAGTACCATTTTTAAAGTCTTTGGTATGACGCGACCCGGGAATGAACCCAGGTCTCCAGGACCATTGGTGAAATGGCATCAAATATTTCTATAAAATACAAATAATTTCTTAAGAGATCTATTTTACCTAGAGATAAGGACATTACATATACAACCTCTCCAGTTTAGAGTGGGCCAGGGAGTAATGCCAATGAAGATTTACAAACTCTCCAGATCTCCGGAACTGGAGCATCACCATCTGATGAAGTTTAATGTCATATCCACGACATTCTCTTTTAGGGGGTTCTTATCTCACTGCAGGGATACAGTGTATTCTTAGCGTCACTGGTAGCATGGAAAATATGTAATTGTAACATAGAAAAGCACAATTAAACTTTTAAAAAATAGATGAAGACATTAATGGTATTCATTCGGTGGTAAGAGAAAGGTTGGGAACCTCTAGTTTAAGGTTAAGAACCTCTATTATGAAATTTCAGCAATCTTTTTTTTTTTCTTTTCGGAAACGGTCTCTCCCTATTTGCTTTGCCGGTATCTGTCATTCAAAGTAGGCTGTAGGTCGCGTAATAGAACAGTGTTCTCTGCGGAAATAGTCATTGTTATCAAGAAAAAGATTGAACGGCGAGAAAAAAACAAATATGTGTGGATTGCTGGAGACCTTTTCCGAAATAGCCCACCTCTTTATACGCAATTACCTAAAAAAAACTCAAATGCTCCTAGAAAAATAGCAAATAGAAAAGCAAAATAAAAATTATATTATTTTATTACCACAATGAGAAACGCCATACAGGCGGGATCAGAATATGCAGTATCCTCTGCAGGGGGTAAGAACTCACAAAAGGGAATGCTCTAGATATTGTGATAAACTGCATCAGATGATAAGGAGTGTGAGGAGTTTGAAAAACTCTTTCATTGCCATTACTCTCAGGTTCACTTTGACCAGGAATGGTAGTACCTGCAGGGGTTCCATGTATGAGTCAAGCAGATCTGCTTGGAAATTATTCGTATTTGATAAAAATACTCTCTCTATATATATATTTATATATATAAGATATTCTTGGGAGTACAACATTCTTTAAAGTTATAAATAGATCCAAAGTTTTAGTCATGATGGAACTAAAAGCCAAAAAAAAAAAAAAAAAAAAAGGAACAAGCTCGCTGACTGGTTTTGTTTTCGCTCAATAGAACTAAATCGGGGCAATATAGAGTAGAATGATAAAAGTAAAATATTTATGATGGGGAAAAATATAAAAACGAAAGAAATTTTATGGAAGTCATGGTCTCATATAATCATCAAGTCGTGCCGCCAGCACGGATATCCCTGACCCTCTCTCGCCACTTCTCCCTATTATTTATCGCCTCTGGCAGGTCTTCAGGGTTACATCCTGTGTCCTCACATAGCTGTTGTATGTAAGTTCGAGCTGGTCGTCCTGCTTGGCCATATGTGGGGGTCCATAGGAGTACATCACTTATATATATATATATATATATATAGTCATCCACAGACAGACTGTTTCGTTCTATCAGAACTCTTCAGTGTGGCTAGACACGCAGGACGCTCGAAGCCGAAATCGAAACCCGTCCAAATTTACGATAGACTAAGGCTTCAGACCACACGGCCACAAGCGGACTACGTTGGCTAAGGGAATTTTTAGGTATTTTATATTTAGCAAACAGTAGCAGCAGCCTTTGTTTACATTTTTTCATACCTTACCAGAGAGCTCAATTCTTTCGAAGAGCCATACAAACTTAACTGATTTCGATAATAGTGAAAAGCATTAATTTTTGTACAAAAATAGGCTCTATAAGCTGCCATTTTTATATGTGCATTTTAGCATTTATCGACCAATCGGTTAATTCGTTTAGGACATCACCCTTTTCTGAAATTTTTTAAGATGATATTTGAATTACCTAATGAATTTCAAAGTATCAAAATTCAACATAACTCATTGCCCACTGTAGAATACACCTATTGCTTCTCTGAAGAGGAAAAGACTTCCCCAACGAATGTCTTGATTATGACACTAAACAGTCTGATGGTGAAGTTCCAGTAATGCTGAAGCTGTGGGGAATGCGGAGTACCCCTTCATTGCCATCGCACTCAGGTCCATTCTGGCCCGGAGTGGTAGTACCTGATAGGGTTCTATCTATGGGTCGAATAGAACTAAACTGAGTACTTATGATTAACTGAATTATTTGGAATAGAACTGTTTCTACATTTAAACTGCGTACTCATGCTAAACTGAACTTGTTTGAAATACAATTGTTTTTGACATTGAAACTGTACTTAGGCTAAACTGAATTGTTTGCAATAGAGCTGTTTTGACATTTAACTTTGTGTAAACAAAAAACTATACTTATATTAAACTGAATTGTTTTACATAGAACTGTGTGAGTAAAATGAATAGCTTGAAATTGAAATGTTTTTGACAATTAAATTGTGAACTTATGCTAAACTGAATTATTTGAAATAGAACTGTTTGACAAAACTGAATTGCTTAAAATTGAAAATGAAATGTTTTTGACAATTAAACTGTGAACTTATGCTAAACAGAATTGTTTGAAATAGAACTGTTTTTTCTATAAAAATTAATTTGCCATTTAATAACCTACAAAGGTTGATATGCCATAAACCCAAACAAAAAACAAACAAACATGGGTTTAGAAATCGTTGCCCTCTTAGATTGTTAAAAATACGTTTTTAACCAATTAGAATCATAAATCAATCAATCTACTTTTCATCAAATTGGAAGCCTGTCTTATTCTTATAAATAAAGCGACGTAATAGACAAACCTTCAGTTGATAGAGATTCATTTCTTTTTCTCCTCAACTTTTTAAAAAATTCTTTTGAGTGAAAATCTAACATTCTATTCCTTCAAGTATGTATTTGATTCCAATATCGCTCAATTATTTTCCTCGGGTGAAAAAAAAAATCTTCAAAAAGTTTGTTACCATTTTTTGTGCAGGAAATATGATAATATGATATAATATTAAAAAAAATGTCTTCGACAACTGATGTTTTATTGTCTTGCATAGAAATCGAAATTCGCACCATAGTAACCATATGCATAGGAAGACCGCATACACACAAAAATAATATATTGTCTGCGCAAAGTTAAACAAAATTGCTGAATTAAATGCGTGAACTTTTCTTTCTTGTTATGTAAATATTACCTTTTCTAATATTGCCTTTCTTTACAAGAAAAGACTCAATGACTGTTGTTGTTGTTTTCAACAAACTTTGCACACAAGAAATAAAATACTGAATTTGTAAAACTATGTTTATTCAATTGTTTACATACTTTTCAGATGTATATATATATATATATATATATATACACAGAGAGAGAAATTTTATTAAGTTTGGTTTCTTTGTTTAATTGCATTTCAGCCTTTGCAATTTATTTAATGCCAAAGTCATCCTTGTAGAAGAACAGTAGTGATACTATTTAACCCATAGCACATACGTTTGCCTAAGGTATTTGTCCGAAAGTGAACGTAGTAGCGCGACTGGAGTTCGAACTCTCATACTATGATTTGGCACTCCAGCGCTTTAACTATTACACTATGTGGACTCTACAAATTTAATAGGGTAGACACTAAGACACTTGCTGACTGTTAGTTTCTCGTCTATATAATCATCAAACCATGTGACCCGAAGATGGTTATTCTTTATATACTGTCGTGTGGAACATGATGGTAACGGTAATCTAATTTGTGCGGCATTCTGTGAAGAGTGGTTGAATTTATTTAACTGGTTATAATAGATTTGGTTATATATATTAATTTTGGGATTAATTTATTAACTCCATTAAATTTTATTTGTTTTACAATGTTTTATTCATAAACTTTTAGCTAGTTATTCGCACAAGATCTGGTTGATAGTTTTTCACGGGAATCTGTGTGAAAGAAAGACTCCTCAGGTTTCCAAGACTCTTCTAAGTGTTCTAGTCAATCTTAAACACTGTTGTGGTCTGGATGGTTGTGATTTTTCTTCTGATTTTCTCTTCCTCCAGTCTTTTTCCTAAGCCTTTAGAGACCATTCCATGTGCACCAACTACAACTGGTATTACCGTCACCTTCATGTTATACAGTTTTGTACTTCTCTGGCTAGGTCCAAACATTCGTCCATCTTTTCACTTTCTTTTGTTTTCAGTCTCTGCTCCGTTGGAATGGCAAAATCCATGAGATGATAAGTTTGTTGTTTTTTTTTTATTTTTGATCAAGGCTAGGTTTGATCGTCTGGTCGAGATTAGGTGATTCGTTTTCATCTCAACTCTCAATGAATTTTATGCGTCTTATTCTCTCGGATGGGTTCTGGTTGTGAATTATTTATTTGTTTATTTTATTTTTTTTTTATTTTTGTTTATTTCATTTTTTAAAATTTATTTTAATTTTTTATTTATTTCATTTTATTTATTCATTTATATTCTTTACTTTGTTCATTCATTTTTATTTTCATTTTTTTTCTCATTTTTTTGACAAACCTTTGGAATCATTAGTTTTTCATATATACCTTCGGATATAAGTCCAGATCGTTTATTTGATAAATAAACAACTCAATAATATATATATATATATATATATATATATATATATATATATATATATATATATATATCATCATCATCATATCGTGCTGGCAGTACGGATATCCCTGACCCTCTCTCGCCACTCCTCCCTATCGTTCATCGCCCTAGGTAGGTCTTCAGGACAACAACCTGTATCCTCACATAGCTGCTGAATGTACGTTCGAGCTGGTCGTCCTGCTTTTGCACGGCCATGTGTGGGGATCCATCAGAGTACATCTCTTATGAGTTCATCTCTGCTTCTCCAGCAGTGTCCTGCATGTCTGGTTCGTCTAACTTGAATAGTTTTCGTGATAGGGGGCAGGTGGCCGTACAGTTGGTGTCTTGTGGGGTGTTGCTGCCAGGACTTGTTCAGGATTGCACGCAGCATTCTTGTGTAATTGCCATCTAGTTTCTTCTCCAGCCGTTTTGTTAGCGTCCATGTAGTGCATCCATATAGCAGTATCGATGTGACCGCTGCCTGGAAGAAACTGCGTTTCATTTTGTCTGTTAGATCTGATTTCCATATAATCGATAGCCTATTGATAGCTGTCCATGCTTTCGTTAACCTCGTTTCAATGTTTTTTTCGGTTGATTCGACGCTGCTTCCTAGGTACGTGAATTTGTCTACTAGTTTAAGTGGGGTTCCTTCTAGAGTGGAGATATCCCCCGTTTGGTTATAGCACATATATTCCGTTTTGTGTGCATTAACATGGAGGCCTATGCTTGCTGCTGCTCGTTCCAAACTATGCAGAAGTGTTTCGGCTTGGTCAGGTGTATTTGCCAGTATCGCTATGTCATCGGCGTAGTCGGCGTCGGTAATTGTTGTTGCGGGGTATCTTCTGCTTCTTCTCTTCGTCAGTTCGAAGCCATTCTCTTTGATTTTGTCAATCGATGTTCTAAGTACGTAGTCTAGACAAATGATAAAGAGGTACGGGGCCAGTGTGTCCCCTTGTAGTACTCCTGCTACAATGTCAAAGTATTCTGTGTCTCCATCCGGTGATCGTACTTTTACTTTAGTGTTTCTATAGAGAATCGTTATTGCCGCTACGGTTTCTTTAGGTATGCCGTACGCTAGTAGGATTTGTTCCATCTTTCCTCTGTGAATGGAGTCGAAAGCCTTGGTAAAGTCGACAAATATCAATGTCGCTTGTAGGTTCTTTGCCCGTACACCTTCAAGGATTCTGTGGATGGTTAATATTTGTGAGGTCGTGGATCTATTTCTTCGGAAGCCATTTTGGTTTTTTCTAAGTAAGTTGTCGATTTTGGGTTCTATTCGGTTTCGTAGTAGGGCATTGTAGATTTTGGCAGCTATGGATGTAAGTGTTATGCTTCGGTAGTTTTTGGCTAATCCGAGGTCCCCCTTTTTAGGGAAGGGGAGTATGCATCCCTTCATCCATCTATCTATCGGATTTTGATTGTATACTGCGTTGCAGTGTCGGAGCAGTATGTCGTCGAGTTGTCTGGTCTTCCATACTTCCGGGGGAATTTCGTCCAGCCCTGCAGCTTTCCTATTTTTAATTTTTCTGAGAACCGAGTCGAGTTCTTCTTGTGTGAACGGTCCTAGTTTAATGTCTAATTGTTTGCTAATTATTCTGGTGATTGGTTCATGCGTTATTTTTGGTGGGTTTCCAAGTAAGTTTTCGAAGTGCTGTTTCCCAGTTTTATTCTTTCTTGTTGGTTTGCTGCTTTAAGTTTTGCTTTGGCTGTGTTCTTTCTTCTGCTCACTTCGTTTATTGTTTGCCAGGCTATTCTAGATTGTCTATCTTCCACCGAGTCTCTAATCTTATCTATCTGATTTTGAATGTATTCTGTCTGTTCCTTTATATATATGCCTGCTAATTGATATTGTGCCGTTTTTAGTTTTAAGGCATTTGTGTTTGTTGGGTTTTTTCGATAGTTTTTGGAGGCTGTTTTCACTAGTGCACGTTTTTCTCTCACCGCTAAAGTTTCCCATGGGACTCTATATTTAGTTTTAATTTTTGTTGGAATGTATTTTGCTGCTGCCTCGAGGTGTGCATTGACGAAATTTTCGTATTCGTCGTTTGGTGTACTTTTTTCCGTCTTTTCTTGTTGTGTTTCGAATGTGTTTCTTAATTCTAATACGTATTTATCTCTTACATCTTTGTTGTTTAATAGGGCCCAGTCATATTGTTTGTTGGTCGCTGTTCGTTTGGCGTTTTTTCGTAGGCTTAACCGTATTTTCGCCGTGACTATTCGGTGATCGGTGGACACACCCTCAAAAGAGGAGTATGCCTCGCAATTCAATGCACTATTCTTCCATTTCTTGTTTATAAGGACGTAGTCTATCTGTGCTTTAGTATTGTTTGCGTACGTGTATGTCCATAGTTTGCCCTCTCTTTTTTGGTAGTTTGTATTGAGGCATGCTAATCTATTTTCTATCATGAAATCTGTTAGATGTTGCCCATTCCTATTTGACGTGTTGTGGAGGCTGTATTTGTTGTTTCCGTTTTTCCCGATTTGGGCATTCATGTCTCCGCCAATGACTAACATGCTGTGTTTCGGGATGCTACGCACTAATGAGGATAACTCATCGTAGAAGGTGACTAGTTCATTTTCTTCACTAACATTGGTGGGGCTGTAGCATGAGATGATTGTTGCTCTGGGGTTTCCGTTAAATGTAGCTGCCATCATTCTAGGTTGTATTTTCTCAACGCTATTAAGCGTTTTTAGTGCTCTAGGTCCTATAAGTAATCCTACCCCTCCTACTGCGGCGTTGACAGAGTTTTTCCATGCGGATACAGTGGCGAGCGACCAGCCATTGCCAGTTTCGTGATATTTGATATCTTCTGTGTGCGTGTATCTGTGTTCTTGTATGCATATTATGTCTATCTTATGTTCTTCGGCCGATGCGATTAGCTCTGGGAGTTGTCCTATTCTATTTAAGGTTCTTACGTTAAATGTGGCTATTTGTAGTGTTTGCTTGCATTTTGGTAGTTTTGATTGTTTGAGCTCTGTAGCTGATTTTTCGAACACCGAGGCCAGGGCTCCAACCTCAGCAGGACGCGCCCCTTTTTTACCCGCGCGAAGAGCGATGCGGTTTGTGTAAGTGGTTTGAGTGTGGGTCATGGTTATCTTTCGATGGCTGTTTTATTCTCTTCTATAGAAGCCAGTCTTATAGAGGAGCAGCAGTAGTTCCCCGATCGAACTAGCGATCCTGAGCGTAAAGTCGTCAAACTCACGGCCAGGACCCATTTGGGTATTGAGTTTGGTCGTCCATGGGTTTATTCAAATACCTTTACGTACATCATGCTGCTTCCCATGTGTACGCAAAAAAAAAAAAAAAAGTGTGGGGTGGGTAATTTTGGTTTAAGTTTTAAGTTTTAACTTAGTTAAAGTCCAACATTAAGGTACTTTCGTATGACTTTCACTGGTACTGACTTGTGCTTTTTTTTGCTGTATTGGGACTTTTCCCAGGTTTTTCATTTTTTTTTTTTACTACAGTTGGGAACCTAGCAGGCTTCAGGAATTATAGAGCTTAAATTTTTTTTTTTTTTTCTTGGGCGGGGGGGGGGGGGGCTGTGGTAGCATTAGGTGTTTTAGGCTTTTTCTTCTAAACTACTGTTAGGGCTTTCTTTACGAATTTTTAAATTATTCGATAGAAGATATTCAAAAACATTCTGCCTTGTTCGCTGACATGTGGAATGGCTAACATCAATTTGGCTTTATAGTAGAGTAAGTGTGTCTTTACATTCAAAACGCATAGTTTAAGCATTATTTCACAAACAAAATACAGCATAACATTTTGTAAAATTCAGCATTTTAAATTGATAGGACGTGTGAGCTGTTAGTGAATGTATAAAGATTACTATTTTCTAGGGGTCTGCTTATTTGAATTATTAATTTCGAAAAATTGATCCTTCTCACCACACCTAAAAATATCCTAATTATAAACACTCCAATATTTTAAGCTAACAAAACGGACTTGATAGTTTGGCAGACAAACACATAGAGGTTAATTTTCAATAAATCTTTGATCCACGAAACGATTAGGGGGAAGGAGAAAAAACATTTTCCTGACTTTTTTTTGTCTGTCTTTTTGGTTTGCCATAATTTTGGGGAACGCTTCTTTTTATAGTTAAATCCAATTCAACAGCGATAACACAGATTCCGTTTAAGAGGCATCGATCTGATAATCGTTTCCTTTATCAAATCATAATCAGATTATTGGAAAGTGTTGTTGATTGGCTTTTGATGCTTTAAACACACACACACACACACACACACACACCTCCCCGCTGCACTCACTTAGTTTTGTGGCTTTTATAAGGGGATAATGGTCAATATCAGTGATTGAGCATATGTATATATCAACAGTATAGACACAGAAATCAGCGCTGTGTTTATGTCTGTTTACACTTCATATATATATATATATATATATATATATATGTGTGTGTGTGTGTGTGTGTGTATGTGTGTGTGTGTGTGTGTTTGAAGTTTATATATATATATATATGCGAATTGAATGGAATCGAAAACGTAGCATTTATGCATACGTGCTTACACATATATGTACGCATGCATACTCACACATATACATATTCACAGTCACACCCCACACTTGATATATGAGATACAATTTGATTTTTTAAGTCCATCGATTGAGATAAAATGATTTTTAGTACATTATATTAGACATTCAATAGCGCAAGACATTATTTGACCAATCAGTTATAATACTGGTATATAGGATGGGATTCTAAAATTGATACCTTCTGACCTAGTATATATATATATATATATATATGTGTGTGTGTGTGTGTGTGTGTGTGTGTGTGTGTGTGTGTGTGTGATTATGATTAGAATTTAACATGAAAAGCGTTTTTAATCCAGAAAATTTGTACAGTTCTCTATGCATGAAAGAGCAGAGCAATATTACAATATTTTTTTTAAAAAGTAGGTAAATAATAACCATCGAGTCGAACGGACAGCACGTATTTTCCAGGCCCTCTCTCCACATTATACATCGCTCCCTTTAGGTTTTCTAAACTACTTCCGCACACAGCTTATTTATATAGATTCTTGCTTGTCAGCTAATACTGGCACGTTCATGTATTAGGGTTCATAGAAGAACGTCTCTTATGAGTTCGTCCTTGCTTCTCCAGCTGTGTCCTGCATTTCTTGTTCGTCTTACTTGGATGGTTTTACAGATAGGAGGTAAGTGGCCGAACAGTTGTTGTTGCTAACGGGATTTGTTCCATATAGCTTGTAGCATTCTTGCGCAGTTCCCATCTTGCCTTTTCTCAATGCGCTTCGTCAGCGTCCACGTAGTGTATCCATATAGTAATATTGACACCATAGCTGCTTGGAAGAAATCCTGTTTTATTTTATTGGATTGATAAGACTTCCATATCTTCGACAGCCTATCGATAGTAGAACATGCTTTTGCTAAGTGCATGTTAAAATCACTTTCAGTTGAGGAGAAACAAATGCCGAGATAAGTGAACTTGTCTACTAATTTCAGTGGACAGCCATTTAGAATGGAGAAAACAGGCTAAAGATTCACGACTTAATGTTTCACGTAGTTGATCATCCGTTCAGTGAGTATACTGATCGTCTGACTTCTGTCAAATTCAAAAACAGTGCATATTTGTTCCGTGAAACTCCAAGCTGTGGGTTTTTATCCCGTTTTATTATCATCCTATTTTATTCTTGAAAAATACTGTAAACACACACGCGCACACGCACACACACACACACACACACACACACATATATATATATATATATATATATATGTGTGTGTGTGTGTCAGTGGCTTGTGTCCCCCGGAGAAGTTTCAAGTTTAAATTATCTCTGGTCTTTTGACTTTATATGTGAAAAAACTTTTTTCTATCAAAATTGATGTATCAGACATACGACAGAGGGATAGACGCTCACATAAGGTTAACGCATGACGCACTCATTTCAGATGATATTTCTTCTGTTACATGACTCATATTGTTGTATAAGATTTACGTGTGCATAGATTCTGAATTTATATTCATAGGGTTGTGTTCTTTTCTGAAGCATTTTCTATTGGTCGATTAAATAAAAAGTAAAGTTTAGTGTTCTACTTAGGACTCCTCTTTATAGCTTGGTCTTACTCCTCTGTGGTGGGTAGAGTCAGTGTGTTCTAAGCCTCGGTGACTGGACGAGAAGTATAAGGAATTTACTCACAATCTCTGTGTTGCGTACTGACCTTTGACCGTGTTGTCAATCAGAGACGTACCTGTGTAAATAAGCGGAAGAGGATCACATGATCTCATCGGAACTTGTGGACGTTATGAAACGATAAATGCAGATGCTTGCAAGAGTCAGTGAGGGCCGCGCCAGAGCCAACTTGCAGTCACTAAGAGCGCCTCCGGTTGAGCAATCTTGGCTGAGAAGTAGAAGTGCTAAGTGGAGTCTTGAAGATAGCACAGCGTGCTATGGTGAAGAGAAGAAGTTATAGGTCAATGTAACAATCTGTTATAACCTGTCCCTGTCTTTGTCCGTCTCTCGCATACTTATGAAGCTACAACTACTTTCGAGAATAAAGTGTGAGATTTATATTCGTATAAAGAAGTGTTGTCCTTCATCCTTTAACTGGTATATAACATCTGTTTTTTCTTGTTGTCCTTCTTGAATGAAATCAGACAGTTAATGTCATAGATATCACCAATTTCAGTGCAAAAGAAAATTTTAAAATACCTTACATTGGCTGGTAGCCATAATTGCGAAGAGCTTACTTTGGAATGAATCTATTTGAGAGCTTACTGAGGAACATATTGCTTTAAAATGTTGGGTAAATTGGTTTGGCAAGAAATCGATTATTCTGATAATAGAACGATTTGATCTAGATAACTCCCTTTGCTATTTTAATTACGCTCATTACGAGTTTTTCCCACCAGAGTTAGCTGATAGTCTTTTACTGGAATCTGATAAACTACAAGTTTCCTTAAGTCTCCAGGACTTTACTCAGTATTCTAGGTGGTTTCAAACATGTTGTCGTATGGATGGTTATGATTCGTCCTTCGATTTCCAACATTCCAGTTCTCTTTCCAAAACTTCAGGGATCGTTCCGAGCGCACCAGTTACTATTGTTATCACCTTCACCCTCATGTTTCATAGGTTCTTTGTAAGTTCTTTGGCAAGGTCTGAGTACTTTTCTCTCTTTTTGTTTTCTTTGATTTTCATTTTGTGATCTGTTGGGACGGCGAAGTTCCCTATATGGCAAATTATTTTTATTATTTTACTCATTTGAGACTTCTTCACACCAGCGTTATCTGATGGTTTTCCATTGGAGTCTGAGTGACAACAAGTCTCCAGGACTCTTTCTAGTATTCTGGTCGATCTCAATAATATTGTAGTTTGGATGGTCTCCACTCATCCTCTTATTTCTAAATGTTCCAGTCCCAGTACAAGTCCTTTGGTGACTGTACCGAGCACACTAACGGGTCACTTTCATGTTCCATACTTTTTTCCGTTCTCGAGCTAGGTATAAGTATTTATCTCTCTTTTCGCTTTACTTCAGTTTTACCTTGTGATCAGCCGAAACGGCCAAGTCCATTGATTGACAGTTTTTTTTGTCTATCGCTTGGTCTAGTCGTCTGGCGGAGACTAGGTGATCCGTTAGTATCTTATTATTATTATTATTATTATTATTATTATACTCCTCGCCAGTTCTTCGCAACTGCTTGAACTAATGGTCTTTCCCTGGAGTCTGAATGACAGAAAGTCTCCTTTGTTACCCAGGACTCTGCTCAGTATTCTACATGATCCTAACAATGCTGTAGTCTTTGAGTATTGTTCCAGGCGTTTACTGACCGATCCAGTAGACACCAAGTTCTATTTATCATTGTTTACTCTTTGAGAGTTTTTCACATCAGCGTTAGCTGATGGTCTTTCACTGAAGTTTGATTGACAGCAAGTCCCCTCAAATCTCCAGATGGGCTGCGGAATCGTAGTATGCGAGTTCGTACTCCAGTCGCGCTATTACGTTCACTTTCTGGCAAATACCCTTGGGGAAGGTATGAACCCCCTTATCCTCCCAGCTATGGGTTAAATAGTACCACTACTGTTCTTCTAGAAGAATAGCTTTGGCATTAAATAACGTACAAAGGTTGATATGCCATTAACTAAAGAAACCAAACCAAACCATCAAGTCTCCAGAACTCTTCTCAATATTCTGGCCGATCTCAATAACGTTGTAGTTTGGATGGTCTCCAGTCATCCTCTTTTTTCCAAGTCCTCTAGTTCCTTTATTAATCCTTCGGCGACTGTAGCAAGAGCACTAGTTACAATTGGTATAAACGTCACTTTCATGTTCCACAGTTTGTTTTTTTTCAATTCCCTAGCAAGGTTGAGGTACTTATATTTCTTTTCACTTTCTTTCAATTTTATTCTGTGGTCCACCGAGACAACAAATTTCACAATTGTGCAAGTTCTCTTTTCTTTTTGTTAATAATTATAAGGTCTGGTATTCGGGCCGAAATTAGGTGATCCGTTTGTATGTCAAAATCCCATTGGAGTTTGTGCGTCTCATTCTTCAGGACAGATGTTGTGTTGTGCATATACCATTTGTACTATGGTCAAATTTTAATTTTTTGCACAATTCCCAGTGGATCCCCTTGGCCACCCAGCTGTGTCTTGTATTATACTCTTCCCGTGCTAATTTGCTGCATTTATTATTATTATTATTATTATTATTATTATTATTTCACTCTTTGCGATTTCTTAATGCTAATTTTATTCGTTGATCTTTTACTGGAGTTTGAGTGAGAGCAAGTCTCCTCAGAACTGTTGACTCTCTGGGGTATTCTACGAGGTCTTAACAATGCCGTGGTTTGCATTGTCGCGATTCTTCCTCGATTTCCAACTTTTCCTGGTACTACCACGCCGGGTCAGAGTGAACCTGGGAGCAATGGTAATGACAGGGTGCTTCGTATTTTCCAAAGCCCCAGTATTACTGGGACCTCACCATGAGAATGTTTAGTGTCATATCCAGGCCACTCATTGGAGAGGTCTTACCCCTCTGCAGAGGAGCAGTCAGTGTATTCTAAAGCCGACTGGGCAAAGTTGAAACTGTATACCTGAATTGAATTATTAGCATTACATAGCAATACTTGGAGTTATTTAACTCTTTGCAAGAGAATGAATAATATTGAAATAGAATAATTAGTGTTAAATAGCAACGCTTGTAACAACCTCACTGTAAACAAATGATTTGATATTTGAATAGAATAATTAGTGTTAGCGTTCAATAATTAAAATCATTTAACCGTGTAGAATCAATAGCAATAGTAGGGTGCAAACAAATTAGTTCTAACTCATTCAAAAAAGAAATTTCCCACTTATAAATCATCAATTTATATCCATTTAAATATGTGCGAGACTTGGGTTCAATCCCAGGTCGAGTCATACCAAAGACTCAAAAAATGGTACTTGATGCCTCCTTGTTTAACACTCAGCATTATAAGGTTCGGATCAAGGGTAAAGTGGAGCAATCCAGGAAAAGAAGTGGCGCCTTCCCCTACACCTTGGTGTCGTAGCTATCGAAAAGGGAGCTTTCGGGTCCCCCTCGACTACGGTCGCCAACTTTACTTTTACTTATATTAGATAGAAATACTTGAAACCATTTAACTATGTGCAAAAAATGTGCTCAGACTCATTTAAAAATGTTATCTACAAAATGTATTTACAAATCATGTCTATTTAATATATTTGTATGAAGGGGATTTGGCATTAAATAAGCTACAATGGCTGATATGCCATAAAACCCAACCAAACCAAATCATATATGAGAATTAATTTTTATTTATTGCGGACTCTTTGTCCTCATCTTGGTAGTTTTTTTGTGTTTTTTTTTCTTTCACTATGTTTCGGCCAAATTTCACCTCTGGCCTTCTTCAGGTGATTTTACCGCGACCTCGGATAGGAATGATGAGTCTTGTAACAGTATCCCCAGTAATTACTGCCTTCCATAGTTGTTGTCTATTGCACCACGTTTTTGACCAAGTAAACCTCTGGCCGGCTTGGGAAGGATTTGAAACCGCTATCTTCTGACAATGCTCGCCTGGAACGTGGTGCGATAGACAACAACTATGGAAGGCAGTAATTACTGGGGATACGGTTACAAGACTCATCATTCCTATCCGAGGTCGCGGTGAAATCACCTGAAGAACGCCAGAGGTGAAACTTGGCCGAAACGTAGTGAAAGAAGAAACAACACAAAAAAACTACCAAGATGAGAGCAAAAAGTCCGCAATAAATAAAAATGAATTCTCAGATTAAGAAGCCTCATCTCAAAATGATTCCAATTAAAGACAAATCATATATATTTAATATATATGTATCAAGAATTGATGTGCCATAAAACACAAAAAACCCAACCAACCAATATTTGCTGAATTAGGGTGAAAGAGCTGATGATAAAATGAAAATATTTCTAAAAAGAAACCAAAAAACAGATAGCACTGATCTTACCTTACTCAATGACATGAGACCTATGTGAAACGTTTGTTTTTTGAAGATTCGAACTCAGCTAGAGGAATTTAGTTTCTACGATGATAAGCGTTTCGCTACTAGCACCTGAGTCTTCGCGTAACAACTCTAAACTATTTTATTTAAAAAAGGAAAAAAAATACATTTTTCGTTTGCAAACTAATGATGGATAAAAAAAGAAAAGAAAAACATCAACGTCTTTACCAATTGAGCCGCGCTAAGCATTGTTCTTGCGTGTGTCGATCAACTAGCGTCTGTTTTGTCGATAACATAATGGCGAGTTGTGTAGGCTTTTTTTTTAATAAGAAGGAGTGACTAATTCTATACATTGCTAGGAATACTGGTTGAATCGTTTTGTCTCAAACCACAAACATTACAATTACTTGTCTCTCTTTATATTGACTTTAGGTAGCATTCAATACAGATGGCCCTGTGGCGCAACGGTAGCGCGTCTGACTCCAGATCAGAAGGTTGCGTGTTCAAATCACGTCGGGGTCAAGTGTATGTTTTCTTTCCATCCATCAGGTTTTATTAAAATTAAATGATTGTTATCAACGTGTATAATTACTGTAGGCTAATCTATACCTTGCTTACCTTTTAAATCAACTCTTAACAATTGCACAATGATTAGCAAGCAACTTGTCTTGACTGTTGCTGTTGTAATCAATTCCATTACCTCTGGTTGAGACCTTCGCAATAGAACTAATGAATGCTATAAACGAGAAGCGCCTGATGCTGGCATTCATTTGCTACCGAGGTCGTCCTGGAGGTTTTGTCCACGATTATAAAGATGGTGTTATGGAATGATATTGTTCTATTCATATATTTTCTTTAAAATATACAGGATTATTTTCTAGCGAACACTAAATTTCATTTATCAGTTTGTTCATAATTAACTGGCACAATCTAATGACCTGGGTGCTCAAAGTATATAGCCTTGTGCCAGGCTAAGGTGCGTTTAATAAATAATCATCAGTATAGGGTAGCAAGTTTGATCTTAATACCATTTATATTGTGTAAAAGTAAGTTAAGTTCATTTAGTCTAATTTCCAGGACTTTTACTTTACGGTTGAGTAATAGTTTTTACCGGCATGTCAACCAGTACAGGGTTATTCTAGATGTTAGGGAATTGCGTTCATTGCACATTGATATTTACATGTTTTAAGTAAATCTTACTTAAGAATTTCTAGCGCACGGTTTTATATTAAAAAAATCCCTGTCTAATTAAAATAATTTGCGCTGTTATGTAGTTTCAAGTACTCCTCAGCCTTGTCGACTGGGGCAATAGAATACACCTATATCTATAGGTCAAATAGTACTGTTTGACATTTAAACTGAGTGCAAACAAATGACTTATACTAAATTGAATTGTTTGAAATAGAACTGTTTGATCATTTAACTGTGTGTAAACGAATGACTGATATTTAATTGAATTGGTCGTGATACATAGCAATACTCGGAACCATTTAACTTTATTGACATGCTAAACTGAATTGTTTGAAATAGAACTGTTTGATCATTTAACTGTGTGTAAACGATTGACTGATATCTTATTGAATTGGTCGTGATACATAGCAATACTCGGAACCATTTAACTTTATTGACATGCTAAACTGAATTGTTTGAAATAGAACTGTTTGATCATTTAACTGTGTGTAAACGATTGACTGATATCTTATTGAATTGGTCGTGATACATAGCAATACTCGGAACCATTTAACTTTATTGACATGCTAAACTGAATTGTTTGAAATAGAACTGTTTGATCATTTAACTGTGTGTAAACGATTGACTGATATCTTATTGAATTGGTCGTGATACATAGCAATACTCGGAACCATTTAACTTTATTGACATACTAAACTGAATTGTTTGAAATAGAACTGTTTATCATTTAACTGTGTGTAAACAAGTGCCGGATGTTTTTTTGAATTATTCGTGATAAATAACAAGACTTTGAATCATTTTAACTTAGTGCAAACAAAAGAATAATAAATCATATATGTATATCCGTTTAAATGTATGCAAACACATGTTACATTGTTACTGTTATATAGCAATACTTGAAACCATTTGACTGTATTACAAACAAATGATTGATTGTAAATAGAATTATTCGTCTTTCATAGAAATAGTAATTATTTAACTGTGAACAAATGAATGAGCTCATGCTTGTTTAAAATTGTATAAAAAAAAATGAATTTACAATTATATATTTAATATATGTGTAAAAACAGGATTTGGTCTTTCTTGAGTATTCTTCAAAATAAGTATATAGTTTCAAGTAATCATTTCTGTTTAATAATAATCATTTGCTAGCACATGATAATAATAATAATAATAATAATAATTATAATAATAATAATAAAAACGAAAAAAAGAGAATTTGTGAAATTGTCGACTTTGCTGTCCCGGCGGACCATAGAATAAATCTGAAGGATGGTGAAAAGAAGGATAAGTACCTCGATCTTGCTAGAGAATTGAAAAAAGCTGTGGAACATGAAAGTAACGATTGTGCCAATTGTGATTGGTGCGTTAGGCACAATAACTAGAGGATTATTAAAAGGCCTGGAGGACTTGGAAGTTGGCGGACGGGCAGAGACTATCCAAACGACAGCATTGTTAAGAACAGCCAGAATCCTGAGACGAGTCCTGGAGACTTGAGGAGACTTGCTGTCACTCAAACTCCATTGAAAAACCATCAGCTAACACTGATGTGAAAAACTCTAAAGGAGTAAATAATAATAATAATAATAATCCTTCGAAAACAATTATAGCTGCAAGTCCTCATCATCATCTTGTCGTGCCACCCACACGGATATCTCTGACCCTCTCTCGCTACTCCTCCTTATCGTTTATCGCTTCTGGCAGGTCCTCAGCGCTATATCCCGTATCCTCACAGAGCTGCTGTAAGTAGGTTCGAGCTGGTCGCCCTGCTTTTGTTCGGTCATGTGAAGAGGGTCCATAGAAGAAAATCACTTATGAGCTCGTCCCTGCTTCTCCAGTAGTGTCCTGCATGTCTGGTTCGTCTAACTTTAATAGTTTTCGAGATGGGTGGTCGGTGGCTGTATAGGTGCTGCTTTGTGGGGTGTTGCCTCCAGAACTTGTTCAATATTGCTCGCAGTATTCTTGTGTAGTTGCCATCAAGCTTTTTCTCCATCCGTTTAGTTAGCGTCCATGTGGTGCATCCATATAGCAGTATCGACACGACTGCTGCTGGGAAGAAACTGCAATTCAATTTATCGGTCAGGTCTGACTTCCATATGACCGATAGCCTACTGATAGCTGTCCAGCTGCAATTAACCATTCTAAATACAAACAATTTAGTCGACAGGAAGTATTCCTATCAGACATGAATAATTTCTAGACAGGTGTTTCAGTCATGGATAGGTACAATTATAGCTGGTGAAAGTGGACCTGGGAGTAATGGTAATAAAAGGGTACCCTACAGATCTTCAGAACTGGAGCCTTATCATCAGTGATCCAGTCAGCTAAGGCTGCAGAATATACTGACTGCATCTCTGCACAGGGCTAAGACTCCCCCAACGAGTATACGGGATATGACACTAAACAATCACATGGTGAGGCTCCAGTAATACTGGAGTTTTGGAGAAGGCGGTGTAGCCCCTCATGTCCATCATTCCCAAGCCCACTCTTGCCCGGAGTGTTAGCTTCTGATCAGGTCTCATCTATAGGTTAAATGGAACTGTTTTTCCATTTAACTATGGGTAAACAAATGATAAATCGTAAATAGAATTATTCATATACGACAGAAATAAGGGAAAGCATTTAACTGGGTGAAAAATGATCTCATGCTCGTTTAAAATGATATCAACAAAATGTGTTTAGAAATGATATATTTGATATATATGTATAAAAAGGATTTGGCATTAAATAACCAACAATGACTGATGTACCATAAAACCCAACCAAACCAAACAAAACAAAACCGAATCATATATAATTAATATACGTGTATAAAAAAGAGTTGGCATTAAATAACCTACAATAATGGATATGCCATAAAACCCAACCAAACCACATCATATTGGGAACGATGGACATGAGGGGCTAATCCACCTTCTCCAAAACTCCAGTATTACTGGAGCCTCACCATGTGATTAAGGAGGTGGCCGTGGTGTAATGGTTATCGTCGCAGGAATTGGACACAGCGACACGAGTTCAAATCCTGGACGAGACTGATTGCATTTCACATAGCACCAATACCCTTGGGAAAGGTATGAATCTAATGATTCTCCCTCCAGCTATGGGTAAATAGTAGGGCAGACTAGGTTCTTCAGCCTTGGTGAGGCAACTAGTCTAGGAGAAGGAAAACTCTGAATTCAAACCTGTTAAACTCCGCTTAAAAAATTGACCTTGTGTCATATCCTGCCCGAGCGGAGGGGTTGGGTAAATATGATAAATATGTATAAAAAGGATTTGGCATTAATATGACCAACAAAGATTGATAGGCAATAAAACCCAATCAAACCAAATCATATATATTTGATAAATATCTATAAAAAGAATTGGCATTAAATGACCTACAATGATTGATATGCCATAAAACCTAATCAAACCAAATCATATATATCTAATATATATGTATAAAAAGGATTTGGCATGAAATGACTTACAATGATTGATATGCCATAAAACCCAAATAAACAAAATTGTATATATTTAATATATATGTATAAAAAGCATTTTGCATTAAATAACCTATACAGATTGATATAAAACCATAAAACCAAGCCAAATCAAATCATATGTATTTAATATATATATGTATAAAAACATTTGGAATGAAATGACATAATAATCGATATGCCATAACACCCAACCAAACCAAATCATATATATTTAATATATAAGTATAAGAATGCTTGGCATTAAATGATCTACAATGATTGATATGCCATTAAACCAAACCAAAGCAAGCCAAATGGCATATATATATATATATAGGTAATTTTTTTTTCATCATACAACGTGTAAAAGCACGTGCGATACTCTGTCCTCATCAGCCGCCAACCAGGGTGATAACACAGTTTCGGTAGCTCAAGGCGGTACTGCCACTCCTACCGCCTTGAACTACCGAAACTGTGTTATATATATATATATATATATATATATATATATATATATATATATATATATATATATATATATAAGTATTATTCGATACAGTTAAACCAGAGTTGGGAGTAATTCCATCAGGACAAAAAAAAACATTCAACTGTGAACATTTAACTGGATGGAAATAAATTTATAATCCTTATGTGTGCGGGTTTTTTTTTGTTTTTCCGAAAAGATATATATATATATATATATATATATATATATATATATATATATTAGGAAAAACTAAAAAAAAAAAAACAGACACATTAGGATTATAAATTTATTTACATCCAGTTAAATGTTCACTGTTGAATGATTTTTTGTCCTGACGGAATTCCTCCCAACTCCGTTTTAACTGTACCGAATAATACTTATATATATATATATATATATATATATATATATATATATATATATATAACACAGTTTCGGTAGCTCAAGGCGGTAGGAGTGGCAGTACCGTTTTGAGCTACCGAAACTGTGTTATATATATATATATATATATATATATAAGTATTATTCGGTACACTTAAACCGGAGTTGGGAGTAATTCCATCAGGACAAAAAAACCATTCAACAGTGAATATTTAACTGGATGGAAATAAATTTATAATCCTAATGTGACCGGTTTTGTTTTTTCTTTTTTTGTTTTTTCTTAAAGATATATATATATATATATATATATATATCTTTAAGAAAAAAGAAAAAAAGAAAAAACAAAACTGGTCACATTAGGATTATAAATTTATTTCCATCCAGTTTACCGGATGTTTTGTTTTTTCTTAAAGATATATATATATATATATATATATGTGTGTGTGTGTATATATATATATATATATATATATATATCTTTAAGAAAAAACAAAGATTTAGCATTAAATGACCTACAATGATCGATATGCCATAAACACAACCAAATCTAATCATATATATTTAATATATACGTATAAAAAGCATTTTGCATTAAATAACCTACGATGATTGATATGCCATAAAACTAAACTTAACAATCTAAGAATTTTTTATTGCAGACTTTTGTCCTCATCTTGGTAGTTATTTTTGTTGTTTTTCTCACTATGCTTCGGCCAAATTTCACCTCTGGCCTTTTCAGTTGATTAACCGCGACCTCGGATAGGAATGATGAGTCTTGTAACCGTATCCCCAGTAATTACTGCCTTCCATTGTTGTTGTCTATCGCACCACGTTTTGAACAAGTAACCCTCTGGCCGGCTTGGGTAGGAACTGAAACCGCTATCTTCCGACAATGCTCACCTGGAACCGTAGAGACTCAACGCCTCTGATATTTGGCCGAAACGTAGTGAGAAAAACAACCAAAAAAATCTTACCCAAGATGAGGACAAAAGTCTGCAATAAAAAATTAATTCTCAGATTAAGAAGCCTCACCTCAAAAGGATTCCCAATAAAGACAATAAACCAAACAAAATCCTATATATCTAATATATATGTATAAAAAGAATTTGGCATTAAATGACCAACAGGGATCGATATGCCATAGACCCCAACCAAACCAAATCATCTATATTTGATATATACGTATTAAAAAGGATTTGGTATTAAATGACCAACAATGATTGATATGCCATAAGAACCAAATAAACAAAATTGTATATATTTAATAGAAATGTATAAAAAGCATTTGACATTAAATGACCTACAATGATTGATAGACCATAAAACACAACCAAATCAAATCATATACATTTGATATATATGTATAAAAAGAATTTGGCATGGAATGACCAATAATGATTGATATGCCATAAAACCCAACCCAATGAAACCGAACCAAAACAGATCAAACATATCATAAGATACAGTTTATTGTTGTACCCAGAATACTCGGTCTTTATTATGGAGAGATCTTATCCCTCTCCAGGGTATACAATCACTATGTTGAAACATCACCAACAGGAAGATTTTTTTGTTTTTTGTTTTTAAATTTTCCTGTACATGTACTCTTTCGACCAGTTACCCATTCAACTTAAACGTTAAAACCTGCGCTTTCTCAGCAGTGATAGGGACATTAGTCGAATGGGAGAATATGCAATGATAAACGTATACCATGCTGCTAGCACGGATTTCCCTGACTCTCTCACCATGCATCTCTGTCATCCATCGTTTCTGGAACGTCTTCAAGACTACATCCTGTGTCCGTAAAGAGCTGTTGTAGATAAGTTCTAGCATATCGGCCTACATTTGCTCGACCGTATGATGGGGTCCGTTAGAAAACGTCGCTAATTTTTTGTCCTTACTTTTCCAGCAGAGTTCCGCATGTCTTGTTTGTCTAATTTGGATATTTTTTGAGATTGGAGGTCGGTGGCCGTACAGCTTCTGTTTTGTTGGATATTGCTTCCATGATTTGTTCAATATAGCTCATAGCATTCCTGTGCAATTTCTATAGGCTTAGTCAGCGTCCATGTGGTGCATCTGTAGAGTAGTATGGACGCAACGGGTGTTTGGAAAAAATTGCGTTTTATTTCATTGGATTGGTCTGACTTACATATGACTGATAACCTATTGATAGCTTTCTATGCCTTCGCTAGTTGCATATTGATGTTCTTTTCCGTAGATGAGACGCTGCTTCCGAGGGAGGTGAACTTGTGAATTAATTTCAGAGAACCCTCTGTCAGGTTGGAGATGTCCCCTCTTTGCGTAAAGTACATGTACACCGTTTTGTCTACGTTCATATGGAGTCCTATGCTACCTGCTGCACGTTCCAGACTATACAGCAGGGATCTGGCCTTGGCGGGTGTATTTGCTTGAAGCGCTATATCATCAGCGTAGTCCGCTTCCGTAATAGTTCATGCTTCTTGCTTGTAAATATTTGTTATTTAAACTTGCCACTACACTTTATCGTATAATTATTAGAAAGCTGATTTTAATCCTCACTGATTTTATTTGGTTTCTTTATATTAAGGCATATCAACCATCGTGGCTTAATTAATGCCAAAGTCATCCCAAGAGTAATAGTTCGAAAATATACATTATAGCGCGATTGGATTTCGAACTTACTTCGTGGTCGCAACTTTAACTTTAACGCTGCTGGGACCCCCCTATCCTCACTGACTGACCCATACTTTTAGTCATCAAACAAAACGAAACAAAATTTAGTAAATCTGCAAAATATTTAAAAAAAATGATGCAATTTTGCGTGAGTACCTTAAATTTTTAATCGGCTCATTGTCCCAGCGGGTAGAGTGTTTGCCAATAGTCCGGGAGACCTGGGTTCAATCCCAGATCGAGTCATACTAAAGACTTCAAAAATTGTACTTGATACCTTCTTGCTAAACACTCAGAATAAAAGGTACGTATCAAGGGTAAAGTGGAGCAATCAGGGAAAAGGAGTAGCACCCTTCCCTACATATCGGTGGAGTAGCTATTGAAAAGGGAGCCTTCTGGTCACCCTCAACTACGGTCGCCAACTTTACTTTGTACTTACGTTAAATCTAAAAACAATTTTTTAAAGACGCAAATTCGACAAAAAGAGGCAAATAATATATACATTTTAAACCGGACATTGGCAAAATGGTTAGAGTGTTCGCCAATGGCCTGGGAGACCTGGGTTCAATCCCAGGTCGAGTCATACCAAAGACTCAAAAATGGTACTTGATGCCGCCTTGCTTAACAGGTACGGATCAAGGGTAAAGTGGAGGAATTCAGGGAAAGGAGTTGCCCCCTTCCCTACACCTTGGTGTAGTAGCTATCGAAAAGGGAGACTTCGGGTGATGCACGACTACTGTAGCCAACTTTACTTATATATACATTTTAAATTTACAATAAATGTTAAAAGGGGTTTCTTGAATATAGGTTTGAGCCCGTTTAATTTCATTGCAGCCATCTTTGACAATATTTGCTTGTATACATTTAAAATTTCCCTTTGAATATCAGTCTTGAAATCTTCTAGTAGGATTGTTTTAAAACGCTAACTCACTTGTCTCGTATTCTGCTTTAACCGTAGGATTGGGCAACTCATGTAGGATGTCTTGTGGAGCTGTAAACAAGCGGTACCAATTTCTTTCTTGAGTTACAAATAGTTTGAATTCAGTTTTCCCTCTCCAAGAATGGTTGCGATACCTAGGTTAAATATCCCAGTCTTTCTTAATCATCATCATCATCATCATGTCGTGCCGCTAGCACAGATATCACTGACCCTCTCTCGCCACTCCTCCCTATCATTCATCGCTTTTGCCAGGTCTTCAGGGCTACATCCCGTATCCTCACATAGCTACTGTATGTTCGAGCTGGTCGTCCTGCTTTTGCTTGGCCATATGCGGGGATCCATAGGAGTACATCATTGATGAGTTAGTCTTTGCTTCTCCAGCAGTGTCCTGCGTGTCTGGTTCGTCTAACTTATATAGTTTTCGTGATGGGAGGCAGGTGGCCGTATAGTTGGTGTCTTGTAGGGTGTTCCCGCCAGGACTTGTTCAATATTGCTCTCAACATTCTTGTGTAATTGCCGTCTAGTTTCTTCTTCAGCCGTTTTGTTAGCGTCCACGTAGTGCATCCATATAGCAGTATCGATACGACCGCTGCCCGGAAGAAACTGCGTTTCATTTTATCGGTCAGGTCTGATTTCCATATGACCCTTAACCGGAGGAAGGATTGTTAAACACATACTTTTCTCATGGGCATTAGTGCTATGTGAAATGCAAATATTCTCGTTGGTAATTTAAAATCGGATAGCATATTCTTAGGGCCGTACAACGTGCTACCACCCCGGGGCTGTGGGAACCTGGGAACGATAGCAATGAAGGAGGTGCCCGCGGTGTAATAGTTATCGTCGTAGGAAATGGACACGGCGACACGAGTTCAAATCCTGGACGAGACCGATTGCATTTCACATAAGACTAATACCCTTGGCAAAGGTATGAATCCAATTATTCTCCCTCCAGCTATGGGTAAATAGTAGGGCAGACTGGGTTCTTCAGTCTTGGTGAGGTAAGGAGAAGGAAAACTCTGAATTAAGACTTGTTAAACTCCGCTTAAAAATGACCTTGTGTCATATCCTACCCGAGCGGAGGAGATGGGTAAATAACGATAGCAATGAAGGGTTACTCAGCATTCCCCAAAGCTCCAGCATTACTGGAGCCTCACCATGAGATTGTTTAGTCATATCTAAGACATTCGTTGGGAGGGTCTTATCCCTCTTCAGAGATGCAGTCGGTGTATTCAACAGAACCAGCTGGCTAGGCAAAGGAATCGTTGGATAATGACATGGCTGACAGTATATTGGAATCAATGCTCTAAATGTCTAGTTTTCAAATGCTCAATACTTTTGTCTCTGAGTAATGTGTCGGCAAGTCGCCAATATATATTGGCAATAAATCTTTCTGTGAATAAATTAGAATCTCGTATCACTAAAGCTATATTCTTTATGAAGTACCTTGGGTATCATAATGATATGATTTTTTTTATGTTTCTATGGTTACATAACACAGTTTACAGGTAGGTTCCTGTGGCGCAGTAGATGATATATTGTAGTAAGTGAGTTCGAGTTTCAATCGCGCTATTGCATTCACTTTCGGACAAATACCCTTGGCAAAGATATGAACCCCGTTATCACCCACACAAGCTATGGCGTAAATAGTGTCACTGAGCGCTTTAACTTTGAAATGGCAACCGCTCCTGGAGAAGGAAAACTGAATTCAAACTTGTTAAACTCCGCTTAAAAAATTGACCTTGAGTCGCTTGCTGCTCATGGCGGATGGATTGAATAAATATATAGAGAGTACTCATTCTGTTCTTCAAAAAACGATGGCTTTGGCATTAAATAAACCTCGAAAGTTGATATGCGATTAAACAAAGAAACCAAAAACAAACCAATTTACAATTTGCATCGAGTTATGGTTTATTTTGTGCGGATTAAAATGAAATAAAAAAAATTTTAAAGTTGCCGTTTCCCAAGATGCCGCTGACAAGAAGCAAAATAGGCGCATACCTGGTAAGAGAGGCATCCTGGCACCAAAGAGAATTTTTTCTTCTTTAAGCTTCAATCACTGCAACTGGATGGAATTTTTTCTCTCTGCCGTTGGTAGGGAGCACACGTACTCGCAAAGTCTCTGGGCTTTGTGGCAGGTTGCCTTGCTGCTCGTAGCAGCCTCTGCTAAACATACCCATCCGAACACACAACGAACTCTTAAATTTGTAATTGCTGAAAAGGATTCTATAATATACTTCAACGCTTTGTCAGGGAAACACCACTGTTTCTACTGTTTCAGAAAAACATTCCCACCAATGAATAATTGTAAACTCTAAAATAAAGCTTGAGTATGAAGCTATTGACCTGGTCCATTGGCCTAGCGGTTAGAGTGTTCGCTAATGGTCCAGGAGACCGGGGTTCATATCAAAGACTCAAAAAATGGTGCTTGATGCCTCCTTGCTTAACACTCAGATGTTTCAAAGGTAGAGTGGAGCAATCCAGGGAAATGAGTAGTGCCCTCCCCTTCACCTCGGTGTAGTAGCTATTGAAAAGGGAGACTTCGGGTCTCCCTCGATTACAGTCGCCAAATTCTTTTTTATGAAGGTATCGTGGTCTTTTTCCTTTCATACAAAATTCTCTTGCAGCTTCCACAGAAAAAAAGAAGACAACAAGTGAATGGGGTAACAAGATGAAAAAGGAGTCTTCAGAATGTCCCAAAAAACCAACAGTTAATCAAAACCAAATGCCCCGTAAAGTCATGGTAAAAGACTCTGTTCCTGTCATATCACCGAAGATAAGTAACGATAAATGTGTTAAGTACTTAGATTGGTGGTCACTAAGGAACAGTACAGACAGTAAACAACTAGAGGTGAGCGTGCCAGATAAGCAAAGCTTAGTAAATAGCAAGAGTGGATCATTATCGGGACGAAAAGGGTAGCGTTAGTATTCACCACTTGATAATGATCCAATTTCTGATATCTTTTAATTCTTTTTATTTTAAAAAACTGATTAAAATCATATTAAATTTATCGACTATAGTTCTGAAAAATACCACTGTTTAAGGCCAAATTTCCTCAAAGCCAGCTTCTTAAATTTGATTAAAAAAATGATGCTAAAGATTTATTAAACTTGATCCCGATGTGATTTGAACACGCAACCTTCTGATCAGGAGTCAGATATGCTACCGTTATATCAAAAGAAATAATCGCATTATTGCGTCGTTTTTAGACTCTCTGATCTACCCAGGTTGTTACGCTTGCATTTTTCCGAGGATGTTAACTTTACAGTAAATGTTGAAAAAGTATCCAATAAGCGGTCACACAATACCAATAATTTGTGGATGTCCAGTGTAACAGACGTACTCATCACAAAAATAGTCAAATAGATTATTACTGTAGTGATGACTTTAGACGGAGTAAGGGGTTTAGCTCATCCTGCCCGACTTCAATGTCACTGGCCACATTGCAGTGCTGAGCACATTGGCCAAACCCTTGATTAAACGAATGAGCCAGGGGAGGCCGTAGTAGCCACCAACATGACCCATAAAACTCAGGTGTGCTTTAGAATTTTCACTGTCATGTTACTCCGAAAACGTGACTTTCTAGGTTTTATAATTAAAATCTCTGGAGTACAACATCTGATTTGTTGAAAGAAAGGCCAACCAAAAGTACTGGTTATTTGATAAGAACTGCTGAACATATTCAGAGTTATTAACACACACACACACACACACACACACACACACACATATATATATATATATATATATATATATATATATATATGGCTTTTGAAAAGCCATAACGTTTATTTTTAGACTGATACCCTTGGGAAAGGTGCGAAATTCTTTATCTCTCCAACTACAGGCTAAATGATACCACTGCTGTTCTTCTACAAGATGCCTTTGGCATTAAGTAACCGACAAAGGTTGATATGCCATTAAAAAAGAGAAACAAAACCAACTTACAAGACATTTGATAGAAAAAAATTTCAGATGGTGAATTTACATTTTCTTAAGAGCATATGCATGCTTTTAATAACATTTTTAGACTTTCTAGACCGAAAGTTTCGTGTTACAAAAGATTATATTTCTTGCAGTCATTCATCTCGTGTTTGTGCCCTTCTTATTCTACTTGAAATGCATGGATATTTGCCCAAGCCTCTTACAAGATAGGACTTGACGCAAGGTCATGACACAAGGTCATTTTATAATGGGGGTTTAGGGAGAGGAATGTCGGGTATGAACCAAGGCTCATGCCCAGCTGGTATATGTTGGTCACAGGCTTACTTAGTGCAATTTGAGCCAGATGAGCCTGATGAGACTGGGACTCACTAAATGCAATGTGAGTCCAGGCACTATGACTGTTCATAGCTTAAACTAAACCGGAGGTCTAGAGCTATGCTGTTGCAGTCAATGACGTCATCGCCCACCCGTAGGTTATCTAGCCATTCGGCCTCGTATCTGTTATTGTCCTTGAGTACCATCCAGCACGAGTGCCAGGGGGTCGGCAAAAAAGCCGGTGCACCGATCATGAATGGGTGGGGCAAAATGCTTTACCAAAACATTTGTCACTCTGGTTTATAAAGGGATGTCCTTGCTATGACTATTAACTGCATCTGATGGTGAGGCTTGAATTCTGGGGTGGAAACTTAGAATACGCTGCGTGTATTCCCTGCAGAGAGGTGTTCTGGGTAAGACTCTGAACTGAATCTGATGGAGAGGCACCAGTTCTTGAAATTTGAGGAATATGGAGTTTCGGTTTTATGGTTATTTCTCTCCGGTCTACTCTGATTTGGAACCATAGTTCTTTTTAGAGTCTTATCTATGAAAATAGGACTGTTTAAAAATTATTACTAGAGAATAAAGCCTAAAACTATATAACTGAGTATGAATTATCATTCAGCATAATTACAAATGATTATTATCATAAGTTGAAACTATATAC